>CAJHNH020006601.1:0-45000 GCA_905116865.2 Candidula unifasciata | reverse complement strand
ATTCCAAAGAAAGGTAATTTCACAAACTTTTACAAATGGAGAGGAATTACTCTATTATCAGTAATGCCAAAGACTTTTCCTAAAATAATTCTCAGTAGAAATGATAGTGGAACAAGCAGGTTTTCGATCAGGAAGAAGCTGCTTAGATCAAATAATTGACTCTGAGACTTTTAAGAAAAATGAATTTATTGACTGACTGACTGATTTTTAACCCCACCAGGATTGCACTTTCTTTGTGTGTGTGTGTGTGTGTGTGTGTGTGTGTGTGTGTGTGTGTGTGTGTGGTAAATTATCTGCTCATGCCGCTAGGTGTCGTAATTATGTGTCTGTGACTCCTTTAATCAATGTTCTTCTCGGTCTTCCCCTGCCTCTTTCAGTTTATACGCTCTTGCTGCTGGCATCGTTGTATTTATAATTTGTCTTTTTGTCTCTATTGGGGTAGCATGGTGTTTTAAAATTAAAACAAGATGGTACTTGACATTGTTGGCTTGTTGGATTTTCGTTTCTACTTCTCTGTCTATTTTACCATTGTTTGTAAAGATGCTTCCCAAGTATTTAAATTCTTGCACATGTTTCAAACTTTAATCTTTGATCTTTATACCTATGGTTTATGTCGAAGGACCGCACAACGAGCGATAAACACCCGTTGACACAAAGTGCCACCATTCGGGATGAGAATCACCTTTCGCTAGTCCCAGAAACCCCCTTGACCCACAGGGTATATTTAGGGCCCCGACGACAGCCTGGTTGGCTATATATAATCCACTTTCGTCCTTTTAATGACGAAATTTTTTATTTGAAGCCCCAGTGTGCAGCGTGAACCGACGCTGATTAAAGTGATTGGTTTGAAGTTGATACTGTAGTGAAACAAAGAATAGTTTTATCTTCTCTGTTATTTGGCATAACCATTGACGGCGAATTAAAAGAAAAAATATTGTGCTGGAAACATCGGGTATTGATCGGATGGAGAACACACGGTTATAAAGTCTTGATTTTACTGAGAATGTTGTTTTGATTAGTAAAACCAGCAATGGTATGCAAAAGAAAGTAGATTATTTAGGAAATATAGCATCAACATTTATACTACAAATAATAAATTAAAAGACAAACATACTGAAGAAATCAACAACGGATTAGGCAGATGTAACACTAGGACACATTAAATTAAAGTAACAGATCGATTTATCTTTTTAGGTAGCATTTTTGATAATTATGGAAATACATAGAAACAAATTATGACACACACTGCCATGCAGATGATGATCACCCGTGGAGAGGTCTCAAAATCCCCTTTCAGCCGTTATGGCCACATTTGTGGCACAGCTATTTTCAGGGCCTCCGGCAAAAGCCCGGGTGGGGCTTCGAATAATGAAAAATTGCATCCCACAAGGGGACGACTTTAGCAAGTCATATGTGACATATAATGGCAGACAGGATAATGAATGAATGAATGAATGAATGAATGAATGAATGAATGAATGGGCTTTCTGATATCTGACTTGTTGAGCCGAAAGGCACATATATCGCAGCTGCTAGCTGTAAACAAGAACACAACATACTAACTGTCCTTGTAAAGCTGAACGAAAAAAAAAAGCAGAAGAAGTAAAATAACTAAACAATGTGGCAGCGGGTATTGTATCCCCTGTAAAATGACCCCCCCCCCCCTTCCGCACCTTCACGTGATTTGATATCAAGTATGGCCTAGCTAAGAAGCATTGATCCGTTGCATTGTTGACAATAGGACAACACTGTTACAAGCCGATGAATGTTTTTCATTGACCGAAGCAGACGGGGAAAGTTTGGCGAGGTGACAGAAACTTGTTGCTAGAGCAAAATCATCTGACTGTCTCTTGTCGATGTTTGTAGGGCCCTTGTGATGCTCAGCTGCTACTTTTGAACTCCAGCAACTCACTGTGATGAGATAAAACAGTATGAGATTCCGCATCTACTGTGACAAATATGAACAGCCGGACAGGTAAGGGCAGTGGTGGTCAGTCAGTCACTCACCAAGGGGCTTTCTTTTTGCTTGTTTTCAATTTGTGTAAATTTGATACGCCGTATCGTGTCACATATGCGGTTTCAGATGCTTATTTTGAACTTTGGATTATGTTTAGCGGGCATTGTTTTATTATAGTAAACCAAGCATATAATGTTACGTTGATCGGTTGAACCGAAGGATCGTTAGTTGACATCAAGGGTTCTTCACAGTTATATGTGGCTTGTAGAATTTACTCTACTTGTTCAAATTTGAGTTGTTTGTGTGTAGGATTTATTTCAGTTATAATAGTAGTTATACATCATAAGTTAGCAGGACCTTTCCAGAATGTTGCTCTCATCACGTTCTGCTTCAGAGAAACTCTCTCCGGGTGTCCAGCCTCATGCAATACCCAAATAATCAATTAAATCATGTGCCCGGCTATCCTCCGAATAACGGGCAGGAAAGATGGCGGCCGCAAAATATCTTTTCGAGCCACAGTCACGTGTCAATTGCGCACTAGCGGTCACGAGCACATCGCGGGAAAACAAGGATTAGTGTCTGTTGACAATTTTGAGAAACGGAACAAACCACAGAGTTAAACTCGCCGCCAAGAGAATCTCCCGCACCGCTACGCGCGGCGCGTTTGGAACTAAACTAGATGGCTGGGACCCACAAGCAGCAGCTTCCGCATCTCCTGCAGCTTTGCTCGTGAGTCCTAGCCATCTAGTTTAGCCCCAATCCACGCTGTGTGAGTGGTGTGGGGGGGGGGCCACTCTCGGCGGTGGCGGTAGTCGGCGGAAAAGCGCAAATTAAGTCGCCGGAAGTGCGCAATTGACACGTGACTGAGGCCCTGTTTTTGGCCGGCATCTTTTGTGCTCGTTATTCGGAGGATAGCTGGTTTGTGGATGCTACTAAAGAGAAAGCTGCGTTACCAATCTGGTACGAGCTGCGCCTTGTTCCGATCGTACTTAGCCGAGTTTCAATGGTGTAACAGCCACAAACAGCAGATTTTCGGGCACTGTTTACAACTTCTGTGCCATAATTTCCAGATATAAAGGCATAAAATTATCGGTAAGTAGTCGATTTGATATAACATTTTTTTCGTTCCTCATTAGTTTTGACTTAAATTTTTGAATGTTTACAACATGTGACTGTGGCTCAAAATGATATTTTGCGGCCACCATCTTTTCTGTCCGTTATTCGGAGGATAGCCCATGTGCCCACCTTTGTGCTGGTCTGCCCTTGCCCCTCTTCCTTGTACCATGCCTTATGCTGTTTTTTTTTCCAATCCACCATGGTGCTTGATATGGCAAAAATATTTCAGCTTATGAGACAAGATGCTGTTTGTTAGCCAATCTCCCTTGATGTTCAGATCTTTTAGGGTATTATTATTTCTTTTCTTCTTTGTCCTTGGTATTTCATTAATATTTTTATAGCATGTCAGCTGAAAAGCCCCTATTTTCTTTCTCAATGACCTCAAGATAGTCCACTACTCACATCTGTATGTTACTACAGAGAAAATGTATGCTACAGATTTCAGTCTTAGGCTTCTTGTAATTCTTTCTTTTTTAATTTGTATCGTTTCTTCTCTTGTGTCTTTATGTGCCAGTGAATAAATGCTTATAGTTTTTTATTTATTGTTTTCATCATGTAAAAATAGATATCTGTGTATTATTAAAGGGATCAAAAACTAGCTTAAATCTTTTAGTTACAATCATTATTTTTACTCACTATATTCTAAAAACCCTGGTTAAATTATAGGCTACAGGCCACTAATAAATTCGTTGAAAATTAATTTGTCTACATTCCCCACTCCATCCCCCCTCCCCAATTATATAAAGATAAATAAAGGAAGTAACCAGTAAACACGAACAGGGCAAAGCCTTAAATGGAATATTTTCCTCCGGACCCTAAAAAAACCCAAAATACCATAAATCGAGTGACTTATGCTGTGACCCCTTGACCTCTAACATCAAATCTGCTAAAAAATAAGATGTTAACTTTGCTGATAAATAACTATTCGGCTTAAAGGAAAACCCCCATTAAATGCTGTTTTTAGTTAATGCAGTCATATCATGACCTCCTGAATGTTTGCACAGGCATGAAAACAGCTAGTAGCATAACTATGCACCTCGTAAACAGGTCACTATGGGCAAATCAGCTATCCTCCGAATAACGGCCACATATTATGGCGGCCAAAAACACACCTTGACAAGGCCTCATTAGGTCGTGTGTTGTAAAAATTAAAAAACTTGAACTCGAAAATAATGAGGAACGAAAAAAAGGGAAAATGACAAAATCGACTGCTTAGCAATAATTGAGGACTTTATATCTAAAAATAGTGGCACAGAAGTTGCAATTAGTGCCTGAAAATCTTCTCTTTGTGGCTGTGGCGGCATTGAAACTCGGCTAAATATGAGCAGTGCCACATTGGTAACGCAGTTTTCACCGCCCAGAGTATCTCCCGTGCCGCTACGCTCGGCGCGGATAGGTGGCTAAACTAGATGGCTGGGACTCACGAGCAAATAAATTGGAGGAAGTTGCAGAAGATGTGGTAGCTGCTGCTTGTGATACGCATGGCAATGAGTTTAATCAGAAGAACACTGTCGCTAACCTGCGTCGGAGCACGTGGTCTCCCCGTTATGTCGCTGTTATCGTGTGTATTGTTGCGTTTCTCAAAATTGTCAATGGACAGAAATCCTAGTTTTGCTGCGATGTGTTCATTGGAGGAAGTCCGCATTTACATGTGATAGGGGCCCCGTAAGGGTGTGTTTTCGGCCGCCATAATATGTGGCCGTTATGCGGAGGATAGCCGGCAAGTCAGAAAAGTTACATTCACTGCGAATGGGGCCAAACTTGAAGTGCCAGTTTTGGGTCTTCTTGAGACGAAACGGTTAAAATGGTAATTGTTTGTGTCTAGGTGAGTTGAAATAGTAATGAATTAGATGGAAGAAAGCTTACAGTTTGAATGAGTTAGTATAATTGGCTGTGACTTTTTATTAAATGTGTGTGTTTCCTGGTACTGAAAGAATTAATTAAGACATGTATATTTGGGTCTAAGTGGCTTATAATAATAACAGTGTAGGACAACATGATTTTAAGTAAAAATTTGTATAAAATGGGTTGAGATAAATATATATTTTTTATAAAAATGAATAAAGCATTAGGAAAAGCATGTCTTGTTAAGCGTAACCAGTCAATATACATTGAGTTGCTTGGTTGTGGAAGGGTTAATATTTTCATTCCTATTAATAATAGTGAAAATATGGAGAATACAATGATCCGGGCATGTAATAAAATCTACTGGCCTCTCCAAAACAACACTACAGGGCACTGTAGAGGAGAAGATGCAGAGGGCACAGTAGAGAAGAGGCAGACTAAAAAAGACCTGGATACATAACTTGACTGACTGCCCAGGCCTCAGACATGTAAGTTACCTTGATCAACAGAAGTGGAAGAAACTGATCAGTCTACAGCAGTGGCTCTCAACCTCCTGATGCCGCGACCCTTAAATGCAGTTCTTCATGCTGTGGTGGCCCCCGAACATACAAGTATTTTTGTTACTGCTTTATAACTTCAATGAATATGCATTTTCTAGTGGTCCTAGGCGACCCCTGTGAAAGAGTCGTAGGACCTAAAAAAAAAGGTTGCGACCCACAGGTTGAGAACCGCTGGTCTACAGCAACTGGTGACCCAATGATACATAGTGTTATAGGACTGATGATAATGATCCCTGCATTTAGTATTGAAACTGTTTCTTATTACAGATAGCAGGAACTCAACAGACCTCTCATCCCAGAAGTCCCTGCTGCAGACTCATTGTGTTTTAAACAAAGGAACAGATGAAGAATTGGTAGGTGTTTGTTTTCAGTTGTAAATGTTTCCATTGTGTGTTCTAGGGTCCCAGTTTGGAGGAAAAAAAGAATAGAACCACTGCCCTTTAACAAGCATGTAATAAAAGATGACTGATTAGGAGCTTGCTGAAATCAGATGTTTTGGGCTGAAAGGCGCAGATATCACAGCCTGGCTGTAAACTACAACACATCTTTTTAAGAAGAAGAAGCATAGTTGCTTTAATTTTTAATTGTAACTCTTTCTTTTTAATTGTAACTCTTTCTTTTTAATTGTAAATGTTTTAGTTTTTAATTGTAAATATTTATATTTAATTATTAATGTTTTTCAGTAATTATAAATGTTTTTCTGATTTGTTTTAAATTTTAAATTCAGCCAGTGGCAAGCACTGAAGCCTCTCAACTATTTCCTGATGTTGTTTGGAGAGTTCGACATTATCTTAATCAACCGTAGTGTTACTGTTACTCATCGTTAGGATGGATGTTTTAATTTTAAATGTTTCTATTTTAAATTTAAATGTGTTTATTTTGAATCATTATTGTTTCAGTTTTCAGTGTTAATGTCTTTGTTTTGAATTGTAAATGTTTTTATTTTTTATTTTGAATCAGGTCTAATGCCATCTACCTGATGTAGCATTGGCATGAAAATTATCGTTTATATTTCACTTAACTATGATAGACAGTAAAACTTTGTTAATGCTAATTCGAACGGGCTATACAGTCAAGAGTTTGTTTAAACAAATTGTGTACTAACTTGAGCACTAATAGATATATTATGAATAGTCCATCTCTCCGTGTGGGTTCCGGGGCCCATTGTGGGAAAACAAGAATGGACCCACTGGTTACCTCAAAAAGCATGTTGTAAGAGTCGACTATTTGGGAGCTTCCTTCGAAGTTGGAGTGCATCTGCCCAAGGGGCAAAAAACAAACCAGCTGCACACAAATAAGCCAGTAAAATGGATGTACACACAAAGCTCAAGCCCAGTCCAAATGGATTAACAGCCAGGACTTTCCGCCGGAGCCTGCAGCCGGAGGAAAAAATACATCTCTTCTGGTGATCAAAATTGTGTTTATGTTAAACGAGTGTTCATCTTAAGTTAGTTTGTGTTAACAAGATTTTACTTATTTTTGTTTTCCTTTGCAGATCTGCTGTGGATACACAGATTCTACACAGAAAAAATGTCTCTTTTGGCTGTTAGTAGTCTTGAGTCTAGGATCTCTTTTGCTTCTGGTTCATTGGAAACCAGAGCTGTCATGTTACCTCCAGCGAAAGAAGTGTTCTCTTTACAAGGCAACAAGTGTTTTGCTCATGGTGAGTATAGTTCAACACATTTGCATAATCCTCATGTATATCTTGTATCTCTAAATGCTCTTTGTGCCACTGATGACACATAAGACATTCATAAGTGATCTCCATTGCTGCCTGTTTGCTGCTTTCTTCTATGGTCTACTATGTCATTTTACATTCCTTCATTTCCCTTTCTGCTGTCCTTCTCTATGTTTCCCTAGGTGCACAATAATAATAATAAAAATAATTATAATTTTTGTGTATTGATAGCAAATAAATACATTATATATCTAAAAAAAAAATGAAATGTATAAAGATATATTTAAAATAGAACATCTATACATGGTTAGGGGGAGCCCTCAATCTACAGGTGACTAGTTCCTTTCAGATTCTTGGTGGGAAAGGGAAAGTTGTAAAATTAGAGCGGGAGGGAAGGGTGGGGGGGGGGGGGGGGGGGGGGGGGGGGGGGGGGGGGGGGGGGGGGGGGGAGGGAACAGAGGTGCTTGTGGTGTATACATCAAAATGTAGGAAAGCAAACCTGATGGAAGTTTTTATATAGCTAAAAAGTACTCATCCTTGATGAAATGGTGCAGTGTGATTTACATTTTTAATATATTGACTGTTGTCTTTGGGAGAGAACTAAAAAAATTCCAGTGAATTGAGAGGTGAAGAAGAGGCACTGGTTTTTGATAGGACATATGATGAGCAAAACTAAGAACATAACAATATAACTAGTGTCTTTGCACTAGAACCAACTGGGGCATCAAAACAATTCCAAACCACAAAAAAAAAAAAGCATGGAGATGAGGACATGAAGTGAGCTGCATGCAAAAGCAAAAGAGATGATGACTTGGCTTGAGTTGGTTGAGGGCGTGTGCTCCATTGGGGATTAAAGGCCAGAAGAAGGAGGAGGACACCTGCAGTTTTCCATGGCTAAGTGGTTAACTCGTTTGCCTCATGCTTTGAAGGTCAAAGAATCAGCTTACAGACTGTGTTATTTGGTGCTCAAGTGCAGTTTTGAGGGAGATACCCTAGGATTGCTGCTGGAGCTATGGAATCTGTGCTTCATGTGACACTGGGAGTTAGCTACCCATTCTATGGATAGAGACAAATTTACATGGAATACAACCAGGTGCAGTGAAGTTAGCCTTCTCACCTTTAGATATTTGAACTTGTGAATTTAATGACAACTTAAAGGTCCCATAGACTTCATAGAATTATCTAGTCTTCTTCTTCTTATTGTTCACTGGCTGTAAACTCTGGCGGAAAGTTTCAGATTTTCATCCAGTTCTGAACTTTGGTCTTGTTATAGAACAATCTAGCTTATTTATATGTAGACTGTTGGTTTCTCAGGCAGATGCACTCTGACTTCAAAGGAAACATCCCTAATTAGTTGCCTTTTACAACATACTTATTAAGCGGCATTTGGTCTATCCCCCTCGCCTTTCCCCCCACAGTGGACCCTGGAATCCACATCCTAGAAGCCGTGTATTTTAAAAATGATGTTTTTATTGTATTTTTTCCAGACACGTTTTGGGATGATGAGCGTTGTCAAGATTCTTTTCATGGGGGAACCTGTAGAAGGGTAAGAACAGTATTTAGTTCAGGAGAATACGTGTTGTATACAGTTTTTTTTCAGTTTGACACTATACTAATAGGAGATGTATTAAAGATTAACATTCTTCAGCTGAACACAAGCAAGAAAATCATTCTGAGAGTATGCATTTTTCTTGTAGCAGCATATGGACGTGATCTCACAATCATTAGGGAAGAAAATAAAGGAATTTTGAGCTGAAATGTTGTAGTAATATTTATAGAATACTATGGACTGAGAAGAAAATAAGTATCGACAACCTAAAATATCTTAACATAAGGAAGATTGGCTCAGAAACAACATCTAGCCCAAGAAACTGAAATACTTTGGCCACATCAAACGTCATGGTTGATTGGAAAAAAAAACCTTGGGTAGAAAAGTGTATGAGGCCTAAAAGCTGGCGAGGAACCAATTTTATTTCAGGCATGCTTTAATGGGAGTGATGTTCTGTAAATAACCTGCTGTGTAATGAGGATTAGAGAGTGTACATTGTATGATTGTGCAGTTTCTCTTAAATGGGTAGTTTGCACAATGTTTTGTGGTTAACAGCTGGGCTGTGAAATTTGCGTCTTTCGACCTAACACATCCAAGTTTACGACATGTTTGTTAGGGACCGGGGAGACAGTGGGTCTGTTCTGTTTTTCTCCAGAATGAGGCCTTGGAAAACACACAGGGATTTGAGATGTATTAGAAGTCTGAAAAATGATTGTGCAGTTTGAAACTAATAACCGGAGTGCATTAGTGTGAGCATGAAATGATTGTTTAGGTGAGTCGAGTTTAGTCAAGAATTGACATCACAGCACTTGGGGCATTCCCATGCATGCTCCGTCCTCATCTTCAGCAGCCAGCGCAGAGTTCCAATACTATGGTACCGGTTACAATCTGGTTAAATGTCCATCTTGCCTTTCCTCTGAGTGTAGTGATCTGATTGTCTAGTTTGAAACTAATAATTTAAGGCATACTAGAGGGAGTATAAAATGGTTGCACAGTTAAATGACTGGTTTCTGACCGTCTTTTTCTAGTTTCTTCATCCTAATTGTTGTCTCTTCTTGTTACTCTGGCAGCTTTTAATTTAAGTGAAGATCTATATTTACGCTGGTAGCGTAACAAAATCTCATTTGCTTTTGACTGAATTATGGGCCCACTTAAAAATAGATGGGAAGCGCACATGTGGCTGATCTGTTCTGGAATTAACATTTTGATATCTTCGAACTTAGCACTACAAAGGTGTTTAGATTTGCTATCGGAAGCTGATGCAGCATCAGTGGGAATTTTGTTGTGATCTTTAAGTTTTAAAGATAAAGTGAGTAAGTAAAGTAAAGGTCCTTTTTCCACGCCGTCAGGCGTATTGGGAATATAGGGCTAGATCTATAGTTTATAGACCAATAGTCGGTCACTGGTTTACGTAGTCAGCATCATGACCTTCCGATCTGCAGGTGAACGTCTAGCCGCTACACCATGACAGCTCCCACTGTAGATAAAGTAGACTTGGAAGTTCAGTACTGTTCAGCATTTGTTATTTTCTTCAGTGCATCATTGTCCGCTTCCTCTAGGATTATTTGTTTGTTTGTAGATCTGCTACGCCTGTTTGCTTCTTCTTGCATGACTTCCATCTTACTACTTGCAAATTTTAATCCTTGATCTTACTCGTACTGGCTTCGTTATTAAGAATAGGAAACGATCATGTATTTTAAATTACACTACTATAATTTGAAGACCCCATTGAGCTGAATCTGTTGGTTAAAATATTTTAATTAAGTTGATTGTTGACACGATGATCAGGATTGTCCAGGGAGTGCATCAAGTAACGTTAATGTTAAAAACAATAACTCTAGTTCAAGCACCCAAATAACTTTAAACTTCATACCTTATTTACCTAGCAGTGGAGCAACTTAGAAAAAAAAATGTTGAACAGTTTTGGAAGTTCGGGTTAAATGATAAAAAACAGTTCGTAATTTGTGTTAACAAGTTGTGTTAACCAATAAAACTTTCTGGGACCAAAATTTGTTTCATGTTAACTGAGTGTTCTTCTTAAGCAGGTCAGATTAATGAGGTTTACTGTAGTTGGAAAAGTGTTCAATCAGAAACATGGTTTTGTCATTAAGAAGACCTGTTAATAGTATACATAGAAAGTGCTAGAAAGTGCTGTCTCTAGAACTGACAGGGAAAAACACACTGATAAAGACCTAAAAAGACCTATTAATAGGAATTAAAGACAGTGAATAACATAGGGAAGACAGGAAAGGAGCTGAAGCAGATAGTAAAGATTAAGAGGGCTTGGACTGAGTATTGTTGAGGGCCTGTGCTCCATTAGAGTGTTATAGAGGATAGAAGAAAAAGATGAAGAAAGAGGAGAAGAAGGAGGAGGAGGAGGAGGATGAAGAGGAGAAGAAGAAAGAATAGGATGAAGAAGAAAGAGAAGAAGGAGAATGATAAGAAGAAAGAGAAGGAGGATAAGGTTAAGATATTAAGCATTTTAGTTAGGTTAAACTAAGAACCAACATCACAGCACTCAGAATATTCCCCTAAGCGCTTCATCCTCATCTGGTAATTTAAGATACTTTTTCCCCCCAATGTATGAAGTTTTAGAGATTAGACAATAATTTTATAGGAAAGATACTTTTATTCCTCTATTAGTATTTAGAGTTTAGCTGTTTAGCCTATATTTTCAGTGCATTGATAATGAGTTGAATTTAAACACCCTTTTTCAACACATGTGCAGGCACTCACGCACACACACACATACACACACACACACACACATCATCAACATCACCCCACGCACTGTAAAGAGTTGTTAAGAAGATTCATTAGTTTGAGATATTTCTCTTACACCCCCCACCCACCATCTGTGAAGTGTTAGTACAGTTCAGATATAATTTTCTCCAGTTGTGCAAACAGCAAGGCCCACACAATATCCTTATTGGAAATCAATGAGCACAACTGCATTGTGCAGTCTGTGTGGGAGTGGGCTAGCCTCCTCTCTGTTATCACGAATAAGTCTACTATCCGACAGCAGTAGAGTGCATACACTTTTCCTTTCTATATAGTTATGAGCTGATGAGGTTAGGGGGGGGGGGGGTGGGGGGGGTGTGGAGGAGGAAGGAGAAAGGTGTAGTAGTTTTGTGTATTTTGCCCCCTTGCAGATTAGCATTCTGTTACTTTTATATTTACTCTTGGTTTAGCATTTTGTTACTTTTATATTTACTCTTGGTTTAGCATTCTGTTACTTTTATATTTACTCTTGGTTTAGCATTTTGTTACTTTTATATTTACTCTTGGTTTAGCATTCTGTTACTTTTATATTTACTCTTGGTTTAGCATTCTGTTACCTTTGTATTTACTCTTGGTTTAGCATTGTTACTTTTTTATTTACTCTTGGTTTAGCTTTTTTATATTTACTCTTACTTTTATATTTACTTGTTACTTTTATATTTACTCTTGGTTTAGCATTTAGCTTTTATTTTGTTACTTTTATATTTACTCTTGGTTTAGCATTGTTTACTTTTATATTTACTCTTGGTTTAGCATTTTGTTACTTTTATATTTACTCTTGGTTTAGCATTCTGTTTTTTATTTACTTTTGTATTTTATTTTATATTTTTAGCTTCTTTATTTTAGCATTCTGTTACTTTTTATTTTTATATTTACTCTTGGTTTAGCATTTTGTTACTTTTATATTTACTCTTGGTTTAGCATTCTGTTTACTTTTATATTTACTCTTGGTTTAGCATTCTGTTACTTTTATATTTACTCTTGGTTTAGCATTCTGTTACTTTTAAATTTACTCTTGGTTTAGCATTCTGTTACTTTTATATTTATTCTTGGTTTTGAATTATGATACTTTTATATTTACTCTTGATTTAGCATTCTTGGTTTAACATATATGTATATGACTGATTGGCACCTTCCCATCTTTCCAAACGATAGTGTTACATTGCGCTATGAGGAGGCATGTGACTCACAGCCTATGGCGATGGTGAGCATGACTAGCAAGACCCAACCGTGTCAAGAAAAGTCTTCCATAATGATAGCATGGGATTTCAGGACGGTTGTTGTCAACATATGTGTTCAATCCGTTTCTTCTCAGACGTTCAGCAATAATTTTTCTGCAATTATTTTTTCCTTCACTCTCATTCCCTTCCTGATATGTTTCCTTTATTCTCATTCCCTTTCTGATATGTCTACTTTACAAAACACAGTCCATGGCATTTTGTTTCCATGAGTCCACCTCAATACCTGTATCATTCATGTCCCACTTGCACACATCTTAATACCGTAGTAGAATTTGGCCTCGACATCTTTTACCAGTATTTAATTCACCATAAAGGATGTCCTTAGGGACTCTGCCATCCTCCATTCTCCAGGTGTGACCCAACCACCTGAGCCTTCGTAGACTAAGCATGGAAAAGACTGTTGTAGTACCTGCTCTTTCCAGTACCTCAGCGTTTATGATTTGGTTCTGCCACCTGATGCCAAGTATTCTTCTTAGGCATCGCAGGTAAAAGCTATTTAGCCGTCTCTCCTGGTGCGAATAAGTTGACCAAGTTTCACTGCCGTAAAGTAGAGTGCTGAGAACACAAGCCTGATGGACAAGGGTTTATGTTTTTATTGTGCGCTCTCTGTTCTCCCAAACTCTTTTTGTCAATCTATTCATTGTTGTTGCTGCTTTACCTACCCTGATCTTGATTTCTGGATCCAGCAATAGTTTGTTATTCACTGTGGAACCCAGATAGGTAAAATGGTCAAACTGTCTCCAGCTCTTCACCGCCGATGCAGACTAGGTCTGTCATTAACACCTTGCTCCATAACCTTTGTCTTCTTTTTGCTGACTGTTAACATATATATCTATACACACACACACACACACACACACTATATACATCATAACCTGCACAATCTGTGGTGACTGCTGTAACCATATGTCCTTAAATCCTCAGGCTCAAAAGACCCCCTTCCCCTCCCCAACCACCTGCCCCTTTCCCTCATCCTACACACACCTATTAATTATTAATCCCCATGCCCTAAGGCTTATCCATTGTTTATTTGTTTCTTCTGCTGCTATTTTTGTGTCTGTTTATTTATGGTAGTTTGTGTTGTTCTCTCCACCAAGCCTAGTGGCTGTTTTCAACAAAGTTAGCATACATAACCAGCATAAATTTGCTATGCAACATAAATTATTCACAGCATCTGTTCAGAGAATACATATTTGTTGCTTGTACTGTTGTTGCTGTTGTACACTGGCTTGGCTGTTACAGTCTGTTGCACCCAGCATATTTAAACACCCTTATACATCTCTTTGCATAGCTTCACTTGTAGTTTGATTGGTTTTATGGACAAGGATCTAATGTAATTTATACAGCATTATTACAAATAGTTATGTAACTTCTTCTTCTTTTTAGCATTTACGGGCTATAAACAGAAAGTTCTGGTTGTTTGTCCACTTCTGGACTTTGGTATTGTTCCAAGACTTGAGTTTTGTATGCACCTCCATTTTGTAATCATCAGGCTTATTTATACCCAGACTGTCTGCCACTTACATACAAATCAACTAGCAATAATATATTAGGAATCAGGAAACAACACCACAAAGAATGGATAAGTAGTCAAACCATGGACTATATTGCCAAGCGAAAAAGAATAAAGAGCCTCATAAATCACAACGTCAGAAAGACAAACTAATGTTAGAATATAGCGAACTAAATAAAATGACAAAGAAAAGTGCTAGAGCTGACAAGAGAAGATTTATGGAAAATCTAGCAAAAACAGTAGAAAAATGCTGCTAAAGCACATGATCTACAACCCCTACACAAAATTACCCAGCAAATTTGCAGAAGCAGAAACAATTATCACAGCATACCAATCAGAGATAACCAAGGCAGACTGCTCCTCACCACAGAACAAAAACAAGACATGCAGTGGACTAAACACTTCTCCAACCTCTTGAACAGACCTGATCCTGAAAATCCCCCAGCTATCAACCATCCTCTCAGGACATTGACATATGACTGAACCACCAGGCAAACAAGAAATCCTTAAAGCTATCCACACTTTAAAGAACAACAAAGCACCTGGCAAAGGCGAACTGCCAGCAGAACTTCTCAAAGTAGATCCCAACCAAACTGCTAGCATTCTAGAACCATTGTTCAAGGATATTTGGGAAAAAGAAGTGTTGCCTGATAACTGGACTGAAGGAACAATAGTCAAAATCCCCAAAAATGGAGACTTAACAGACTGCAATAATTGAGGGGAATTACTCTACTCTCAGTACCAAGCAAAATATTTGGTAAAATCATCATAATGCGGCTTGAAAAAGGAGTAGATAAATGCAGGATTCAGAAAGGGCAGAGGAACAACCGAACACATCTTCGCCATACCTAACATTTTAAAACAATGCAATGAATGGCAGAGAAGTATATATATTAATTTTGTGGACTTTGAGAAAGCTTTTGACAGCGTCCGTAGAGACGGCCTATGGAAAATGTTACGACATTATAGAATTCCACAAAAAATAGTCAACTAATTGCTGTCTTATTTAAAGACTTTTCCTGCAGTATAAAAAATTACAATACATCTTTCCCAGTAAAGACAGATGTAAGACAGGGATGTGTTATGTCATCTCTCCTCTTCAACCTTGTGATTGATTGGATACTAAAGAACACAGTAGACAGGACATTGAGAGGCATACGATGGACTCCATTTACCATGCTTGAGGACCTTGATTTTGCAGATGATATAGCACTCCTATCACATAAACATGAACATATACAAGAAACAAGTAACAGACTAGCAGAAATGTTTGGACTGAGAATAAATACAAAGAAAACTAAGATCATGACAAGCAGTTCAAACCAACAACCAGTGACCATAAATAACCTAACTCTTGAAAATGTAGAACATTTCACATATTTTGGCAGTATGGTGTCCCTACCGGGACATACCGAAGAGGACATACAGTCACTTCTGAACAAAGGATGGGGCAAATCTGGAAATCCAACAATTACTGCAGAGGAACAAAACTCCGACTCTACAAGAGCATCATTTTGCCAGTTCTTCTTTATGGAGCGGAATGCTGGAGAATGACCAAAAAAGGATGCACACAAGCTGTCCACCTTCCACCACACATGTCTACGTAGAATTATCAAAATTTTCTGGCCAGATAAAATCTCAAACACTAAACTACTTCAAGTCACAAACCGAGAAACTTTAGACAGTATGATAACCAAGAGAAGATGGAAATGGCTTGGCCATGTCATGAAAATGAATTCTGATATACCTGCCAAAACAGCTCTCACATGGACACCAGAGGGAAAGAGAAAACAGGGGCGCCCAAAAACAACATGGAGACTAACAATGGAAAGTGACTGAGTGCGGCATCTTTGACATGGAAAACTGCATTGAAGATTGCACAGGACAGGAAAGCATGGACAGTCCTCTCTGAAGCCTCATGTGCCTCTAGGCATAATGAGAACTGACTGACTGACTGATTGTTGGCCCCTTACCTCTCAGGCAGAAGTACACTCCCACCTTGAAGGAAACACCCCTAATTAGTCCAGGCAGATTCCAGATACCTGTTCTACATCAAAAGAAGTTATAATTAGAGCACTCACTGTGGCTACACCAGTCATGTATAACATGCAGTCCTATAGGGGTAGCATTTTACTTTTTTAGTCTTACACTTGATCTCTTATGTATGTTAATTGAGCCATCTGCATCAGATAAAACTGCTGATTGTGTTATATTGATTTGTATGTTAGCCTTATGAGGTCATGAAGACTTTATACCTGAAGCATGGATGAGTGCCTTTCACCTGCCGCCCCCCTCCCCTCAGTTACTGCTCTTAGCGTGGGTTAGGGTAGAATTAGGGCTACACATAGGGCTATAGTTAGGTTGAGTCTTAGAGTAGGACTAGGGCAACACTTAGGGCTAAAGTTGGGGTGAGGCTTAGGTTACATAGAAGATCACAGCTGGCATAGAATTAGGATAGATTTAGAGTTAGATTATGGTTAGGTGAAAGAAGTTTTATTTTTTTAAAGTGTTAGATTAAAGTTTCCCGTTAGGATTAGAGCTGGGAAGGAATATGGTTAGAATTTCTGTTAGAATTATGATTAGGGCTAGAGTTGGGATTAGGATCATGATCAGTGATAGTGTTAGGATTAGAATGTTGATTAAAGTTACAGGACTTTTGAGTGTTACTCAGCTTAAAGTGGGCTTTGGAAATGTAAAGGGAGGTAGAGATGGCTAATATTATGTTGACCACATCATATTTTTATATTTTGGATGCTGAATTAGTCTACAGATGTGGGTCTGTCACTTTATTCCTCCAGCTGATTGGTCTTTACAAATATGTATATAGCATAATATTCCTGATGCATCACTGGCCTGAAAGGGTGCTTTACTTTACTTTTTACTTTACTTTACTTAACTTTATTTTTTTTCACTTTACTTTACTGTATTGAACTTTACTTTTATTTACTTTACTTTACTCTACTCCTATAATTTTTTTGTTTTTAAACTTTTACTACTTATTATGGTTAGTCCTTACCTTAGCCAACACATTATTTTTGCCTGCCAGTATAGGAGGCGAGCCCAATTATGAAAAATCCATGTGAATTCTTCTTTTGCTCTGCTGCTTAAGCTGTGAGGCATTGCAGAGAGGAGTTAGATGTAGTTTCCTGTCTTTTGCTGTGTAGCTTGTATTAATGTCATATTGCATTTATGAAGTTTCTCTTTTACTCGATCCACCCATATCTGTCTTGGTCGACCTCTTAAACTTTTAGCCTGCTGTTCTCATTAGTGCGCTCTAGCTGCTGGCTGATTTTGTTCTGTTCTGACCAGTTGACCAAACTATTTGATTATTTGTTGTTCTTTAAAATCAATTATTGGTACCCATCTGAATGTTGATTTGGGATCCCAAACATACCAACTTAAAGAGCCCTGTTAATCACACAAGGAAATATATGAAAACACTTTATCAGCTCAGGCACAATGCAATTACATCACTCAGACAGACAGTGCAGAAGAAGAAGAAGCAGCCATTAAATTTACCAGCTTGAAGAGCCCTGTAGATCACATGAGCAAATACATGAACAAACTTTATCAGGTGTCCTCATTTTTTTTATGTTACTGACGTTGTTTGATTAATGTCAATATTGAATTTATTACTGTGTATGAATGCAGTTATTAGCCTATTTAGCTGACTAGATGTAAGATTAAAAGTGGCTGCATTTTGTATGCTGCTTAAAGAATGTGCAATGCTAATTGATAGCAGATTCTGGGCAGAACTTTTAAAAGGAAGATTATCTGCGACCATTTCTTCTCTTTTTCCTTTTCTAAATTAGGCATAAATTCACCACCTGTAAACTTCATCAGAAAGTTCTGGATGTTCACCCACCTCTGGACTTAAGTCTTGTTCCAAAACCTGAGTGTTGTTTGCACATCGGTTTTACAGAAAGGGGGGGGGGGGGGGTGAGGTGAAAGGCACTGATCCATGCTTTAGGTATGAAGTCTTCATGACCTCATTAGGCAAACATACACAAATCAATATAACACGATCAGCAGTTTTATATGATGCAGATGGCTCAATGAACATACATAAAAGATCAAGTGTTAGACTGAAAAAATAAGCAAAATTCTACCCTTTGAGGACTGCATGTTATACATGACTGGTGTAGCCACTGTGGGTACTCTAATTACAGAGCTGAATTAGTTGGTTCCTTGCCTTTCAGGCAGAACCCGTTTTACATATCTGGCTTATTTGTATGCAGACTCAGGTAGATGCACTTTGAATTGGAAGGAAGCACCCCTAATTAGTCAACTTTTATGACACGCTTGATCGGGGTAGTGAGTCTGTTTTCTCCCCCTCTCCCCACTGTGGGGCCCTGGAACCCACACAGGTGATGGTAAAATAAAAGATAGCCTCACTTTCCTACTGCTAGTCAGATTTGGGTCGACCCAGCCTAATATGGATACTCAGTGTCCTGGAAAGAAAGGCAGCTGGTGTGATGTGGTCCATCAAGTGCTGATTGGTAAAATAAAATGTAGCTCTAGCACCCTGTATGCCCGATGCTCAAAGAAATGGGAAATGCCAGTTGTGTTACATCTTCTAGGGGAAGATTCCATGAGGTGAAGTAGCCCCCTCTGTTCTCTGCCACCTGTTCCTTTTCATATATATTTACAAATCTCACCTGGATGGGTCATGGTATACAAGGTCACGGGTGTACTAATGGGTTACTACTCTTGTTCCATGATGTTGATCCGTTGTATAAACCACACAAAGTCAACAGGCTGGCTAGCAAGCATAGGTCTTCATGGCAGAGGGGTCAAGCTCTAAAGGTCATGGGTTAATTTTACGGCTGTATCATTCAGTTCATGTATGCAGTTTTTAATTATGGAGCTATTGTTTTTGTGCGACACTCTTGGCTGGCGGGCTAGCTGTTTTACAGACTGACTGACTGACTGACTTTCTACCCCACCAGGACATCACACAAGCGATAAACACCCGATGACACTAAGTGCCACCATGTGGATGAGGATCGCCGTGGAGAGGTCCCAGAAACCGCGTTCAGACATTTGGCCATATGTATGGCCTGCCTATATTGCGGCCCCTGGCAGAAGCCAGAGTAGGGCTTCAAATGACGAAAAATTTCGTCCTGAAAAGGACGAAATTGAAAATAAGAGACCGAGCCATATGGCATAAAACCCTGTACAGTGAAATTATGGTGGCCTCACTTTGTCTGCTGCTAATGGAAAGTGAAATGTGGGGATGGGGAGAGGAAGAGAATGAATAAAAAAGAATTTCTTTCATTCACTGATTGGTGAAAGAAATATTTTCATTGCCCTGGACCAGAGAATTCCTTTCTTTGGTATTCTTCGCTCTTCTGCTCACCCAGGGTAGCTTACATTAGCACAGAAGAGTGAAAAGTATAAAAAGTCAAGAGGATCGGCTTGATTGCACAGAGTTTTATCCCATTTGGCTGAGTCTCTCTCTTTAAAACAGCTAACTGCCTGCTGAGAGCATCGCACAAATGACAAACACCTATTTCCGGCAACAGTCTCAGGGATCTCTGTAAAAATATAACTCGTAAACTGAATAATGCAGCCGTGAAACAAATCTGCAAACCTCTGAATGTGAGACAAAAGGCTAGACTACTTCACCACTCAGACCCAGGCTTGTCTGCCAGCCTGGCCTGGTGGTCATGTGTTCCATGACCAATCCAGGTATATTTTCTAAATGTATGTAGGCTCCCATCGGCTCTGTGGCTAAGTCGATGCGAACGCTTCGTAATGTCGGGATGCCTGGTTTAATCCCAGCTGCGGACCATGCCCCTTGCGTTGGTTTTGACAGTGGTATCAAGAGAGCTGACCGTCCAGTAAGCAATGGCAAACTACTGGACGTAAATTTGCCTAGAAAAACCACGCAACAGTCAGGGGCTGTTGGGGTTGGTTCTGCAACATTCTGTAAAGGATACTCAACTAATCTTTTAATGTAGGCTCCCAGGTTCACCCAGCTTATAAAATAAGTACCAGGACATGTTATGCCAAGGCAGCTAGAGTTATAATAGCCCTATCACTCATGAAGAGCTGATTGGTTTACAAAATCTGATGCTAGTATCATTCCCAGTACATCTCAGTGTTTGGAAATAAGAACTTTCTTTCTTTGTTCTTTTTTTTCTCATCTTCTTTTTGCTCTTTTTCTTCTTCTCCTCCTCCTCTTGTTCTCCTCCTCCTCTTCCTACTCTTTTTCTCATCTTATGATTCCAGTTGGTGACTTCAAGTGTTTGTAGGTCTGCCTGTGTATTATCTCTCTGCCAGTTTCTTGGCCAGCCTTGTAGTCTACTCCACAGGTTTATAGCTCAGACAGATCATAATGATGTAGACATGAGGGATGCAGTTAGAAAGGAGTTAGCTGGCACCTTGAAGAATAGGCATTATGAAGACATGATACAAGTGGAAGATATAAAATAAATTAAAAAAAAAAAAGCAAAAGACACGGCACCAGGGCCTGATGGAGTCAGGTATGGTCACATGAAGGCTTTGAGTGATGTAGACCTGGCGGAGATGGCTGACTGTTTTAACCAGAGCATTAAGACAGCTTCAGTACCGCAGGACTGGGTGCACAGCTATATAATCCCACTACCAAAACCTTTTAAAGATCATTCTAAGCTCAGTGGCTTTAGAAACATCACCTTACAAAACACATTTGGGAAGGTCTTGGAGAAGATAGTTGCTGTAAAGCTACAAGATTTGTTGGAAAGGGGGAAGCTTCTCCCAAGAGGTCTGGGAAGCTACAGGCCAGGAAAGGACACTTGGGCAAATGCGGCCACTTTTGCTTTTGATGTCTATGAAGGGTTCCAGAACAGGCAGGAAACTATGGCGGTAGGACTGGATCTTGAGGATGCTTATAACAGAGTGAGATACGACATTTTAATGACTGCACTGAGGGAGAAAGAGGTCAGTCCATGGCTGGTGAATTGGGTTGCAGCTGTCCTGTATTCACGTCGGGTTGCTCTCCGACTGAGCTCATGGACCTCAGAACCATGCACTTTGGCCCCAGGACTGCCACAGGGATCCGCCATCTCGCCTGTGCTCTTTAACGTGTATACGAGCAAGACTGCAAGCCTAGAAGCACCAGGAGTTGGAAGGATACAGACTTTTGCGGATGATATACTTGCATATAGGCAGCGGGAAGAGAGGGAACAAACAGCCCGGGAGCTACAAGCGACAGCAGACAAAGTGACTGATTGGTGTACAGAAATGAGGGCTGTCGTCCACCCGGAAAAGGCGTCTGTTTTGTGGTGTTCTCTGGACAACATAATCGTTAAAGCTAATGTTCCAAGTCCCACCATAGATGATAGAAACGTCAACAGAGAGAGCAAACTGAAGTATCTGGGAATTACATTTGACAGGAGCCTGTCATTTAAGGACCATGTGGAGAGTGTTGTGACGAGATGCCAAAAAGGACTTAGTGCACTTAAGACTATGGCTGCAATTGACATAGAGCAGAGAATGCTTTTCAAACTATATCAGCACCTGATCCTGTCAGTGGTGGATTATGGCCTGGGACTGCTTACCGTCTCAAAGAGTCAAATGGACAAACTAGAGCGCATACAGAACGCGGCTATGCGGGTCATTCTGGGTTGCACCAGAGATACCCCAGTGGTGTGTATGCGATACATCCTTGGTTTGCCGACGGTTGCAGGTAGGCACAAGGTGATGCAGGCGAAGTCATATCTCAGGGTAGCTGCAGACACAGACCACCCTCTGCATGAAGCTCTGGGTGCAGTTAAGGGTCAGCGGCTGATAAGAGGGAGGTCATCAATAGCTCAGGCAGAAGACACAATCAGACAGGTTTGCATCCTTGAGAACATTAGGCGAGGAGAGGAGTGGGTCAAAGTGCCACCTGAGCAGTCAGACTTGTGTAGAGTCATAATCACGCTGAGCCGGGAATGCAGAGACTGGACAGCAGGTGCCACAGAGGTGGAAATTCAGCAATTAATTTAAGATAATGCTCGCTCAGAGGATTTGATCATTTACACAGACTGTTCAGTGTCAAGAGGCAAAAAAAAGTGCTTGGGGCTTCTTAGCAAAAGTTTATGGTCGACGTTTGGTGCAGGAGAGCCTAGCATATAATACCACAACATCCAGCTTAAGAATGGAGGTGGAGGCGGTCACTGCAGCTTTCTGCTGGCTAGAGAATACGACACACACACACACACATCGTGATTGTAACTGATTCAGAAAGCATGCTGAGGAAGATCAGAAAGGTATGCTTCGTACAGAGTGGCATGCTTCGCTGCGGAGGACATGGGTGAGGAGTATTGTCTGTATTTTTTCACCGGGTCATGCCGGTGTGTTGGGAAATGAACAGGTGGACAGACTGGCTGGTTCTGCATAACTTGGTTGAATACTGATACATGATAAGGCAGACGTGGTTAGTGCCTTGTGGGAGAGAGTGTACAGTTCGGAGGAGCAGATGGATCACCACAGTTTGGTGAGATTGATGCAGTTGGGGGTGCCGAGAGGTTCTGGCAGAAGCTCGAGGCTCAGAGGAAAGGCAAGATGGATATTTAATCAGAATGCTACTGGCACCATTAGTATCGGAACTTTTCGCTGGCTGCTGAAGATGGGGACGGAGCGCTTATGGGAATGCCCTAAGTACTGTGATGTCAGTTTTTGAATCAAATCAAATCATATAGTCTACTCCTGGTCAGTTCTTCTTTGTGTAGTTTTTATCTCTGTGTTATCTTCCTATTTTTCTTTTCAATGCTTTCATCGGCTTTAAACTCCAGCAGACAGAAAGTTCTGGTTGGTCTTATTCCAGAACTTGAGTTTTGTGTGCATATCCATTTTACAATTCAGGCTAATTTATATGCAGGCTGTTGGTTCCTTGCTTCTCAGGCAGGTGCAGTCTGACTCTTGAGAAATCTCTGTGTTATTTGCCATCCTCTGTTTTAAATAAAATCTTTTTTAAAAATTCAAATAGGGAGCAGCTGACTGGCTATGTGGAGCCAGCTTTCTCAGTCAGCGCTGCCGATCTTTCAGATGATCGTGCCAGGTTGAGCGCTACATGGTCAACAGAGCCGGACACCGGTTTGCGATACTTTGACTATCAGCACACCAGATATATTTGGGACCAGAACCGCTGCTTGTACAGGAAATTAGAGTAAGTATTCTTTCACCAGCCAATATGTGTAATATATTTTCTATCTCCCTATTCCAAAAATTAGTTAACATTTTGATACCCATGATCACAAAACTAGAGTAAAGTTGAGTTGATCAAATTAAGAAAAAACATCACAGCATTCTGAACATTCCCATAAGCACCACATCTCCATCTTCAGTAGCCAGTGCTGAATTCCATTTCTGATTATACCAGTAGCTATCTGATGTGTCCATCTTTCCTTTTCCCTGAGTGTTGAATGTCAATTAGTTCGTGATCACTCCCTGCTGTACCAGACAGGGAAGCTTTGAGCAGAGTGGCAAGCTTCACTGAAAAGGTCGCAGGTAGTGAGCATACTTTATATCTTGTCTCCAGGCCATGCCGGCATAGTGGGTAATGAACTGGCAGACATATTGACTAGATCTGCACCATTGGGGGGTGAATTGATACATGACAAGGCAGATGTGGTCAAGACTCTTTGGGAACAAGTAACAGAATTAGTAGAGAAACAAGATTATTATGGCCTAAAGAGAATAAGGCACCTGGGTGTAACCAGAGGATCTGGCTGGCTCACTACACTCAGAGGAAAGGCAAGACGGATATTTAACCAGATTGTGATTGTACCATCAGTATTAGAACTTTTCGCTGGCTGCTAAAGATGAGGATGGAGCACACATGGGAATACCCTGAGTACTGTGATGTCAATTCTTGACTCAACTCAGCTTAACTCCCTGCTGCACCATTCCCTCATACTGTAATGATTTATTTGTGCTTCTACACTTTTAATTCTCTTTCAATTGGCTTTAACCACATCTAGCATCGTTTGACTACCAAATGTTGGCCTGTTCATTTCCTATGCCCTGAAGATAACACCCAAAAGACACTAAATATCTAGGACGTCTTTCTTCACAAAATTAATGTTCTGTTGGTGTAATAGTCCAAAATTAAAATAATATTGGACAAACAAAGAAGAAAAAAGAGACATCTTGGCACAGTGAGAAAATGCTGGATAGGGTGCAAGTGACTAACAGCAACCAGCAGTTGACCTTATATGATGAATAGGACAGATGGTCGCGAACAAACATGTTTGCTTATGCTTTTGGGCTTGGCACATAATAATGTTGTGGCCTACTGAAGTACAGAGTGATTAATAATGATTGCAGGTATATTAAACTGTTTTTTTTTTTTAAATTTAAAAGTAATGGGGTCTTGAAATGTTTAGAACAGTTGAAAACAAGTTTTAGGCTTACCTTAGTACACTTTGATATGGGCGCCATTTGTAGCTCTAGTGGGATCTAGACATCACATTCTTAAGTATGATTGTCAACACAAAGTCACGAAAGAACTGTAAACTTTTCTGAACATTTTTAAATGCCACACGTGTATTTGCATTAAATACATCTTTTATAATAAAAGTTTAAAATTCTGGCAATCATTCTTGATGACCCTCCCTGTGTGGGTTCTTGGGATCCATTTTAGGGGGTGTCACATACCGCTCGTGTCGCGTACTTGTTTTAAGGATTTCTTCTTAAGAACCAACAGCACTCTGAAATAAGAAGATAGCCCCCGGGCGATGATATTGTAAATCACAGCCATGTTAACACAGATTAAGATTAATGGGTAACCATACATAAACTCTAGACAGTTTGAACAGTGAATGATGGACACTCAGGTCAATAATGAAAACTTACAAAGGCATGTAATAAATGCAACACACACATATATATCATTAAGACTCAGCATAGAGGTTTAGGAGCAATTGGAATCAGGAGATCAAATCCAAATTGATACTGCTAAATCAGCCAGAGACCCTTCGAGACAGTCTATGATCATCATTGTAACTCAGAGTGGACCTGAAAATAAAGCACAAGGCATCACACCACAGTTCTACTTATCCAAGTTTGGTAGGGGTCACTGCACTCATGGGTTCATGATGATCTGAACAGGATGACTCGGTTGGACTGCTTCTTTTGCTGGTTGCCTTGGTGAACACAGACACAGAGTTCATATACTGGAACAGAGTTCATACACTGGAACAGAGTTCTTACACTGGAGCCCAACAAAGCTCCTGAAGAAGGTTCTCTTTGATTGATGACAAATGGGTGGCCTGCAACAACTGTCTTTTAGCCACTGGAGCCCAAGCAAGCTCCTGGAGAGAGTTCTCTGATGAATCGACAAATGGGTGGCCTGCACTCTGATGTTTACACACTGGCTTTCACCTTTGCTGTCTGCTATGGTAGAGTTGTGGTAGTAGGTACTTAGTGGATGGTGAGTTGGTGGACTGTTGATTGACCGCCTGGCCTTCAAGGAGATATCATCCTGTATCAAGAAGAAACTCAGAATTAGCAGTCATCTCAGGGGCCTAGCTCATTTTATTACTTTCCACCCTTTGCAATCACTCAGAGGACAGCTCTCAGGATATTGAGACAGTTAAAGTCTTCATGTATCTCTGTCCATCAGTCAGTATAAGAGACAGAAGACAAGTTCCACAGTGGAGACAGATAGACTCTATTATACATAGAACATCATCTCTCCACATTCACAGCTTCACTTGTAGACACACAAACCGTCTCTCTCTCACATATGTATATTATCATTTTCTCCACCGACCGACATGAGTCGAGCCCGTGTTGTTAGTGTCTGCTATAAATAACCTCTGACGTCACTGCGTGTCGCTTGCTGACCCAGGACCTCGCTGACCCAGTTAAATCTGCCCCCTTCATCTTGATCTGAATCCCTACAAGTTAGTTAGAGAATGATTAGCCTGCTAGATTAAAACATTTACATTAATATTGGGTAAGTTAGGGCACAAACTATCAGCTTGCGAAGGGAAAGGTTTGGTTTGAGTGGCCGTGAGTACTTGGACACCAAGAACAGTCTCGTTCTGTGCTGTCTCATAGCTGAATCTTTCCTCCCTGCAGCAGCGGGTTAACTTTTTGTAAACTATCAACTACTCAAGCTCAGGATTCCTCCAAAGATTAAACTGGTACTTTGTTCGAGACAAAATTTAATCACAAAGGCAAAATCCTTCTGATCACCTTCAAAGTCTGGCAGAAAATGAAACGGGACGACTTAGCGTCACTTCTAAAAAATAGAAGCTCCCAAATCAATGCGCCGAGGAGTAAAAAGGCAAATCTGAATCAGACCATTAATCTAGAAAATATCTATCCCATAACTGTAAGTTTGAAAATGTAGACTCCACAAAACACCTAGAGCATATAGAAATACCCATTATGCCAGATAAAGGTAAAAATAGATATGATGGACTATATACCCACCAGACGGGTCTATATTTGACCTGCCCGCTAGAGGTGTTAACGTCACGAATAATCGAATGTGCAGGGGTGGGTTTGATCACTTCACGACAGGGGAAAAAGAATTGACCTACTCCCTCCCTAACAAGCATGTCGCAAGAGTCGACTAATTAGGGATTTTATTTGAAGCCGGAGTACATCATCCTGAGAGGCAAGGAACCAACAGTCTGCATACAAATAAGCCACATGTGTCAAATAGATGTGCATGCAGAACTAAGTTCTGGAACAAGACAAGTCTAGAAGTGGACAAACAGAACAGAACAGTCTGCTAGAGTTTGCAGCCGATGAACGTAAGGAAGAAGAAAAATAAGATTCTGGATGACCCTATATTTTCCGTTCTTTGTACAGTTTGTTATTAAAAAGTAAAGGATCCCTTTAATGCCACTGGCACAGAGGGCACATGGGGCTAGGCGCATATTTTCAAAGACCAGTCGGCATTTGATGTGTGATGTCAACATCACGCCTGTCACCTTTACTTCCTCGGACATTTCCTAGTACTTATTTTAGCCTGGGTTGACCTGGGAGCAAAGGTCTATTTTTTTATAAAAACTACCTGCTGCAGAACTGAACCCAAGAGAAAATGGTGGATTGGGGGCAAAAGCAGTCAGCTGTTGAACTTGTATGAGGAACACAGGCAGAAAGTTGTGCAAGAACATGATTGCCTGGCGTAGCACATAGTGATGATGATTTGATCCACTTGAACATTTACTTTTCTTTATTAAGTTTAAAGTTCATTTAAAAAAAAGAAGTACCCAAAAAAAAAAAAAAATTAGTCAAAACACAACAAAGGTTATAATCAAACGTTAACCTATGTAAAATTAACACCATGAAATTAGATGCTTGAGGAAAGCAGCTAACTTAACCGTCTGAGATAAAGTAAGAAATTACATTTTCAGACAGTCTGTGAGGACAACACTTAAAATGCAGCTACAAAAACTGCCAACACAGGTGCTACACATGTAAAGAACTTATTTGAAAGCAAGAGGTCTACCTAGGAGAAGTCTGATTGATGACATTAAAGTCCTTTTGCATCGACACGGAATGACAGTAGCCATTGCTCCCCATCAAGCAGTAGATCGCAAATTGTTCCTCCCCATAAAGATTAATGGCAGGTGGAAATTGATAACGATTAATCACCATCACGTTCAACCAGCTTACCCTGAAAAGGATTCCTGCAGTGTTGATGTGCTCCGAGGAGATAGACCTAAATACTGTCCTGGCCGGTGACAAAATCGTCTGCCTGCAAGCCAGTGGGGGACCCAGTCGACGATGAGATCTGTGGGGAAAAAAACACAAGAAGACAATATGGGAAGATTCTTGACGGCCTTTTGTCATATCATGGATAGGTGTCATTGAGGAGCACACAAAGTAATGCATGCTGTTGAAGATCACAGATATGGCCGAGACATGATCGCCCAAGGCACTTGATGATTATGAAGATCTAAATAAATAACTTGTGTCTTCCAGGGACTTGTCCACAGGAACTACTTGCTATCTTTTACATGAGAAGTTCAAGGGTTTGTCTGAGCAGCAGAGAGTTGGCAGGTGAGTCACATAGTTACAGATACAATCACACTCAAGAAAAGTAGAGGAACTTTTTCCTGATGGCGTTTTGGGCATTTAGGTCAAGACCTACATTTTATAGACCAGTCGGCACTGGGTGTGGTCAACATCAAATTAGCCGCCTTTACTTCCCGGAGACTTTACCAGGTACCCATTTAAGGCTGGGTTGACCTGGGAGTAAAGTATTTTTGCTTTTCTTTCTCTGTTAATCCTTTCCTGTCTTTAGTTGATGAATGAAAAAAAAAATGGGGAGAAAATCTTTCATGGCTGTAGCCAGTGGAATTTATTGTGCTAGAACATATTTTTATAGACAGACCAGTCAGCACTTGCCTGATGTAATTCATTTCAAGCTGGCCATTCTTACTGCCTAAACATTTTCTGACTGTTCTTTTTATGGAAGTTGTGTTAAGCTAAGAAGTGACATCAAAGCACCCTAGACATTCCCATATGCACTCGGCTCCCATCTTCAGCAGCTAGTACTTGATGATCATGAAATTGTTAAACAAATTCCCTAACATCCAGAACATAGAGCCATTTTGTTTTTAGTTACATTTTGATATCATCTTGACTGCAATCATCCCTTTTCATGTAACCTGTGAAGCACTTAACTAGCAATAACACATTTTCCTCAACCAGGCACTAGAAGAGGATATACTTAATGTCAACAAATGTTCCATTCTTGAAACAGGTTAAAGTTGTATGGACCAAACAGAATGGATATAGAAGTACCATCTTACTGGACCTTGTTTATAGCTGAGGTCAGTATTATCAGCACTTGCATGATAGTGTATTTTTGTTTAGTTTATATTTGCCCATAGCAGTCCGTGGCTAAGGCGTTGCGAGTCCGACTCGTAAGCCAGCATACGGCAATCGAAACCCACTGCAGGCTGCATGGATTTTTGTCGCGGTATGGGACGTCGTAGGTCGACCCAGCCTAAAATGGGTTCCAGGATGGGCTGTCCTGGAAAAGTAAAGACAGCCGGCGTAATGCTGACCACATTACCCACAGAGTGCTGATGGTTTGTAAAAATATGGGACGCTCTGCCCATATGCCCGATGCACCGAAAGGCTTGAAAAGGGATCTTTACTTTACTTTACTTATAGCAGTGTAGATTAGCCCACAAACTTGTATCTGTAGTTTTTTTCTTCTTCTGCTGTCACTCTTAAAAGGGTGGTTGACATGTTGAGTTGGGGTTTACAGCTAGCCTGCTATATCTACACCTTTTAGCCCAGCATATTTGATTTCAGCAAGCCCCTAATTGGTTGCTTTTTTTTACAGCATGCTTGTTGGGGGTGGGGGAGGGCAATGGGCGTTGTCCCCTCCCCCCCCCACCCTTCCACAGAACCCACCCAGGGTGTATCAATGGTTATAAGATAAATAAGATAGCTATATATTGGGCACATCCAGAAGAGACATGAACAGAGAATTACAAACTAGGCACTTAAATGGGAAACATATTGACTGAGGGGATGAGGACATCTGAACAAAAACATAAGACTATATTGATGAGAGAGGTCAAAGGTGTGGGACTGGATTCCATCCATCATATTGAAACAGTTGCATTGGACAGGATGGAGAGTAAACTGCGAATCCTGTGTGACGAATAATGGCACAAAAGGATGATGATGGGGCTTACTTACACTCTAATGTTTGTGGTTTAAGCCTATTACAGTGATATTTCTAGAATAAATCCGGTATTCTTCTTCTTCTTCTTTTGTTCACTTGAAACAGATTATCTATATATGCAATGTTGTCTCTAGTATGAACTTCTTCTGTAATTCACTCAGCGACCCATAAAATTTGACTTGCACTGATGTTTCTCTTGGCCAAAAGATTTGCCTTGATATGTTGTATTTGGCACATGGAGGACATGATCTGCCAATCCACATGAGCACATGGCTGATTTGCCTATTAAAAATTTTGTGTTCATGTGTCAATTTTGTCCTGTCCTAAGGTGTAGAATAATAACTTGCTCTGGTCTGTCCATAAAATGGTAATCGTCTTGTGTCAGTTTTGGTGGCTTTCTGATTGATTTGATTATTCTTTTCGGTATGTCAGGTTGTTCTTTATTTGCTTAGCTAGTTTATCAGCTTTCATTTCTAGGAACTCCACAGTGGGATGGTATCCATTGCATAGTTACCTTTCATTGGCTGCCTAGTTTGGAAAGTAATGTTCGAATACCAGGTAATTTTCAAGATTGGAGTGCCTGAAGCACCGCTCTTGCAAATGTCAGAAATATCACGGGTTCTGAAATGTGAGGCTTTCTGATAGATTTGATTATTCTCTTCTTTTGTTGATAAGAGACTGACTTGTAGGTCAGGTTTTTCTTTATTTGCAGCTTCCTTAGCTAGTTTATCAACTCTTTCATTTTACTGTATTATTGATGTCCAAGTCTGTCTTCCGGAGCCCCATTTTAGGGGAAGAGAGTAAAGACTCACTACCCCCTAAAAGGCATGTCGTAAAAGCCGACCAAATAGAGGTATATCTTTCAATGTCAGAGTGCATCTGCCTGACAGGCAAGGAATCAACAATCTGCATACATGTGAGCGAGCTCTGTAAAATTAATATGCATGCAGAACTCAAGTTCTAGGCATCCAGAAGTGGACAAACAACCATAACTTTTCGCTGGAGCTTACAGCCGGTGAATGTGAAGAAGAAGATGAAGAATAAATGGGTACGTACAAATAATTCAAGGAGGAAATGAAGAGAGCTAGTCATTCAGCCATACCATGCATTGACTTAGTATATGTGAAAAATACAAATGGTGACTGGAGCAGCAAATGGCAATAATATGATGTAAGGAATAGAAAATATTATTTTGGATGTTTTCATCATCATCAGGTGCCTTGCTGACTGGTGGGAGCGATCATGCCTCTCCATAATCTGCGATCTCCTGCAGCATGTATCAGTTCGTGTGCCGACACACCTCCATGCCATGCAACAAGACTGTCAAGAATCTTCTCTCATTGTCATCCTCTATCCCTCCTTCCACAGATCTTTCCAGTGGTCACAACATGTTCTATTTTCCCTCTTCTCATAACCTTTTCCGAAAAATGATGACTGTCTCCTTCTGATGTCTGTGATAAGTTGTCTTCGGGCTCCCGCCTCTTTCAAAACCTCTTGGTTGCTCTTTTTGTCTGTCCAAGGTATTCTAAGCATTGTTCTGTAAAACCACATCTCTGAGGCCTCTAGAAATTGTTTGGCCTGCCTACCAATTGTCCAGGATTCGCAGCCATATGTTAAAACTGGATGTATGTAGCAAGCAAGAATTCTTTTTCTAACTCTCAATGACAAGGATATATTGCACAAGATGTTTTTCATTTTATAAAATGCAGTTTTTGCCTGTCCTATTATGTTTCTTATATCAGTTATGCATCTTCCATCTGATGTTATCCATGTGCCCAGATACTTAAATTTCTGTACTTGTCCTAAAATAACACCATCGACTGTTATTACACATTTAGGAATGATTCATTTCTTTGATACCACCATTACTTCTGTCTTCCCATTATTCAAACTGAGGCCCATTCTTCCACTTTCTAACACCACAATGTCTATCATTTCCTGTAGTTATTTCTGACTTGTTGCTATCAAGACTGTGTCATCAGCATAACGTAAATTGTTTACATTGTGCCCACCAACCACAATTAAAGATCTCATTATATATTCACTGTGTATTGAAAACAAATCAGGTGAAAGTACACATCCTTGTCGTTCGCCCCTTTTTATGCTTTGAAATGTACCTAAACAGTTATTAATTCTTATAGCTGCTGTTTGCTGCCAATACATATTCTTTTTTATTCGTAGATCTTTCCCATCAATGTTTAATTTTTCTAAGTTTGATTACTTCTTCATGCTTCACACAGTCAAATGCTTTTGTATAGTCTATGAAGCACAAGTACAAATCAGTCTTTACTTCTATAGCTCTTTCTGACAATGTCCTTAGGATGTATATGGCATTATTTGGACCATTTCCTTCTACAAATCCACATTGTTCATTGCTGATTTAATTTTGTTTCTTATTCTTCTCATAATTATTCTCAGTAAAATCTTAGTCATGTGACTCATATAAGACTTATTGTGCGATGGTCATCACATTTTAAAGTGCCTGGTTTCTTTGGCAGAGCTATAAATATGGATTTTAAAAATTTGAAATATACCCACTATTATAAATATCATTTAAAAGTTTAGTTATTATTTCAATTCCAAAATCTCCCAGTGCTTCAATTTCTTCCAGTGAGATGTTGTCTGGCCCGGGTGCTTTTTCTTTCTTCATATGATGTATTGCATCCTCAACCTTTGCAGTCATTATTGGTGGACCATCATTGTTGGTCTGCAGTTCTACATCTGGTCTATTATCATCATACAATTCCCCTATATACTCTGTCCATCTGTTAATTATATTACTATGTCCCATTAAAAAGTCACCATCTTTTGATTTCAAACATCCAGTGCTGTTATGTGTCATCTTTCCTGTTAACATATTTATCTGTTGGTACATGGAATGTGAGTTTTTCCTGTGTTTTCCCCCAATCTGTGTACACTTGATTCAGCCAGGCTTCTTTAGCCACTTTGCATTTCTTCACTATTTCTTTTTGTATTCTAGAGTATTCTTCTTTATCATTCTTTTTCTTCCTTCTTTTATCCATCAACTGCAGAATTTCGGTTGACATCCATTTCTTTTTTTGCAACTCTATGGGTTGGTGGGATTGTCTCTTTTGATGTCTGCTGAATTGACTCACGCAACATATCCCACTGTTCATCAATAGTCTGCATTATTTCCATTGCATTATACCGGTTTTGTACAGGGACATTGTACTATTCCTTAATTTCTTTATCCGTTCTAAGAATTCCTAGATTTAACTTGATGTTCTGTGGAGTTTTTCTAATGTTCTTTAGTTTTATTCTAATTTTTCCTACAACTGGAACATGGTCACTAAAGCAGTCTGCTAATGGTCTAGTTTTTGCTCCAACTAAGCTGCTCTGGAGTCTTCTTGAAATCAAAATATAATCAACCTGATTGCGGACATTATCACCAGGACTTTTTCAAGTCCACAATCTTCGAGGATGGTGTTTAAACCAGGTGTTACCTATTATCATGCTGCGCGACTCAGCCCATGCTATTAATCTGTCACCTCTCACATTCTTTTCTCCTAGGCCATAGCCACCCGTTATTCCGTACACTTTTTCACTTCCTATTTTCACGTTGGATGTTTTAGACTTGTTTAAAGAATGGGTTGGTCTTATTTAACTGAATGTACTGGACTTGTTTAACTTATTGTTTTAGACCTGTTATTGACTGTTTGGTGCTTAACTGAATGTTTATGATTTGTATAACTTAATATATTCAAATGGTTTTGATTTGTTTGACTGAAAAGTATTAGAATAGTCTTTACTGAATGTGTAAACTCTTACATTTTTAGGACCTGTTCAACTGTTTTTATTTCTTTTACTACCTGTTTGATTTAATTTTTAGACCTAGTGTAACTTATTGTTAAAATTTGTGTAAGAAGTGTTTTATGGCTTGATTAACTGATTGAGTTTGACCTACCGGACAAATTGGTTTATAACTATTTATTTATTGTCACATTTTTTTTTACCTGTTTAACTGTTTTTGGCTATCTGTTTAAATGAATATTTTCAAGTATTTATGTAACTAAAGATTTTGGACAATTAGCCAATTTTTTTTTCTGAATGATTGTTCCAGGTGTTGAACCCATTCTACATCTTCCAAATAGCTAGCATCATTCTCTGGGCCGTCGATCATTATTACTACTATGCTGGGTGTATTTTTTTCATCTCTGCTCTATCAATCGGTATTTCTCTCAGGGAGACCCGACGGGTATGTACATCTCTGAAAATTATTTACAGAACTGTCATAATAGAAGCCTTCACTTAGTCATAATTATAGCATACATACAGTTGTAAATACATTGATAACAGCGCCCTTTAAAAGCCTGAACAGAATATGAAACTAATTTATATAGTTTTAAAACAAATTATTTATTTGCAGTTCGAATGTAATCCAGTTGTAAAAGATGCCAGTGAAAGTTAGAGAACCAATATTCAGAAATATTTGCCTGAGGAAATTGATGAACTTTAAATGGGATGAACTGAAGACATGTGAAGAAGTAAGAGTAAATATCTGGACAACTGATAGTATCAACAGTTATAAGACAAAGAAGATGGGGATGTAATGTGCACATCCTGGGAAGAACTGAATAGAGAGCATGGGAAACAAATGGATTGAGGAGACGAGGATGGAAGAATAGACTATGAGCGCATATAATGTATAATGGCACAAACGTGTAATGATGATGATGCAAGTTATAAAGGTTTCATATTTATGAATCTCCTCTTCCTCTTCTTCTTTTGCTTCTTCTTTGTCTTTGTCCTTGTCTTCATCTTCTTCATCTTCATCTTCATCATCTTCTTCTTCATTCACCTTTAAAAAGTTGGTTGGCACATTGAGTTATTGCTTATAGTTAGACTGTAATATCTTAGCCTTTTTTTTTATTTTTGCCTAAGGATTTCAACCTATTTTATCAATGTTTAAGACATGCTTGTTAGGAGGCAGTAGGTCTAATTCCAAACCCCCCCCCCCCCCTCCCCCCAACAGTGGCATCGTGGACCCCAACCCACACAGGTGTGTTACTGTAAGTTACTTACTTTGGGCTGTGGAAACCATGGATGATTAATCTCCACTTTTATTGGAGTCATCTAGACAGTGTTCTTCAACCTCTTTACACCTGCGCACCAGGATAATTGAAGAAATGTTTTGCAGCTAAAACAGATACAAATGCAAATGTAGATAGCATTTTATTTAGGTACATTATTGTAAAATTACTCTGTTACCATTGTTCTTTTTTCTTCATTGGTGACTCTATCTCTTCTTGTTTTTTTCCTGCTGCATTTCTGATAATCTTGTCTCTCATGTTGTAATTTTGTCTTTTTCTGTGGCTGTCCATGTCTGGCATTGATAGCACAAAGTTGGTGTGCATGTTGATAGGGAATGTGAATAAATTATAAAAATCCATCTTGATGCAGATCTGAACTCAGGCCCTTAGGATCAGCAGGCACGAATCTAAACACTGCATTATTATTTCTCCAGCATAGTGAGAAAAACAGTGCCAGACATGGTCACTCACAAAAATTTAATGTGAAAATGATAAAGTGAGATGTAAGAGAAGGGCTGCAGGAGTGATCAGAAGAGTTACAAAAGAGGAATGAGGTCATTTGAGTAAAAGTTGGCACAGAACCAATTCTTAATTACAAACATGGTATGCCCGCTTAAAAAGAATGCCTTGTGATGTCGTATGATAAAAGATATAGACCAAAAGAAGAAAAGGTGGTAGAGCACAAGGTAGACTAAGAACAAGATGGAACGATAATATCAGAGAAACTCTGCAGTAGCATGATTTATCTTTGGTCAAGGTGACCAGATGAGCAAATAGCAGAACCTTTTATCTCCCTTGAGACCTGTAGTGATAAAAGAGGTCGAGGAAAATGAAGAAGAAAAAGAAAAAGAAGAAGAAGAAGAACCATTTGCATGCTGAGATGAATATGTTTTTCATGTGTACCCTTTCTTGTATATTTGTACCCTTTTTTTTTCATGCTCTTTATTTCTTCTTCATTTTCTTCTTCTTCTTGTTCTTCAGAATTCTGAGCTCTTAAGGTTCACTGCTCAGTTGTCACCCATCTCTGTTCATCTCTGTGATTGACCATCTCTTTCCATTTGGTGACACCCAGTGCTTGCAGGTCTGCCTGGATATTATCTGTTCACTATCCTTTTGGTCTGCCTTGGGGGTCTACTGCCATTCAACTCTTCTGTGCACACAGTTTTTATCTCTCTGTTTTCTTCTCTTTCTATTTCTGACCCGTCCTTGAGAAAGCATCAATGCACAGCATCCACACTCTACTGATACAGTATCACATTAGTTGGGCTGGTCATGTGGCACGAATGCCAGATCACAGGCTCCCAAAAAAACTCTTCTATGGTGAGCTGCAAAATGGGAAACGTTCCCAAGGTGGGCAAAAGAAAAGCTTAAAGGACACCTTGAAGTCTTCACTCGAAGCATTTGGGATGAATGACACCAACTGGGAGGCTGCCTCTCAAGACCGAAATGCATGGCGTGCAGCTCTACACAAGGGCTCGGCTACATGTGAAGCAAACAGAACAGCCAGACTTATTAAGAAAAGGATGGACGGAAAGGCGACTGCAGGAGATCTCCTGCCTGGCACAACGCTCATTCCCTGTCTTCACTGTCCAAGAACTTTTCGGGCCTGCATCGACCTCATCAGTCATCTTCGTACTCATACTTGATGAAAAAGAGTGGTCATCATCATCTTGATGGACAACACACACATTTCTGACCCAGCTATTACAGTCGTTTAGCCTCATGATGCCAGTAATTGATATATTTGTACCTATGTAAATGTTAAAACATTTTTTATTTCTCTTGGCTGTTTGTTTAGCAACGTGTAACACTGAGGGACATGGTATCTACAGCTGAGGGAACAATGAAAGTTTGCAGTGAAACACAAGGTTTGTATTACCCACAGGTTTTAACCTTTCACCCTGTTGATGCTAAAAAAAAAAAATTGGGTCATAAACCTGGCAGAATTCCAGGAAAACATCCTTAAAAATACACCTTTTTTTCTTTTCACACAGGCCACTAATAAAAAATAAAAAAAAAGTAATTCATTGTCCTGTTGTGCCATTATATGTCACACAGGGCTTGCAGTATTCCTCCATTCCATTCTATTCTTTGCAATCACTTTGATATCATGGATGGAATCCAGTCCAGCACCTTTGGCTTCTCTTATCAGTGTTCACTTTAGGGTTTCTTTTGGACGTCATTGTTTCCTCAAAGCCAGTATTTTCCATTTCAGTGCCTCTTTAGTGATTCTGTGTTTGCCTTTTCTCAGAATGTGTCCACTTCTCTGTTTTAAAACTGTTGACACCAGTGGTTGCCCAGACATGTCTCTTATTTCTTCACCCCTCCTGACTTCAGCAAATTTGATCTGTATTAGTTTCCTCAGGCATTTGTTTTTGAATGCATTCAACCTTTTTTCCATGTCTTTAGTGGTTCTTCATCTTTCACTATCGCCCATATGTTATTAGACCCAACCCAAATGGTTTAAGAATGAACCAGGCTGTACCAACAGGTTCATATTCCTCCAGTTACAGAGCATAGGCAGAAGCACTTCTAGCGGCATGTTCTTTCCTGAAAGGACAACAGCACAGCAAATATAGCAGAGTGGTCTTTCTGACTGATGCTATGTCAGTTCTACAAGCAATTGTTAACCCAGATTTGACGCAACAGCTGATTTACTTAGGCTCTTCAGTAGAACAATCTGTACTGCAGTAGATTCCAGGTTATTGTGGCTTGGAAGACAATGAAATAGCAGACAGATTGACCATTGCAGTGACATGGTACAATCAAATAGCGACGTAACTCTTTGAGTCCCAGGTTTTTTTGCATCAGAGGCCAGTGGGGGGGGGGGGGGGGGGGTGGGGGGGGGGGGGGGGTAAATATGATTTTGACTTTTAACCAATGCAGCACTTTAAGACAAACCACACAACTGCAGCTGATGTCCAACATACACATATCATACATAAAATTAAACATAAATGGATAAGGATTAATATTAGCATACTGCTACAACAAACAATTATACTGTTAGTTAGTATTTAGTAGAGAAAACAGTGACTTAGTTTGAGAGGTGAGTAAATTATGAACAAGTTTTTTTTACTTACCCAGAAGCTGATCCCAAAATTCTTGATATAGTATATCCAAAATGCATCACGAAGGAAGGTACATCACTTATAAGTATGCACAGCCAATATTAAAGCAAAATGTGCAATAGTTGTTGTTCCATAGCAATTTTAATAACACTACCATAACACGTCAAAATATATTCTCACTTGAATTCTTTACATAGAAAAAACTGTAAAGGCACTGTAAACATGTCAACCTGTTCATAGATATATATCTATGGCTTTAGATGATATGGATAGTAGTACTAGAAGCGCTGACATTTGGACTAGCTGGTGTCGCGTTACGAGGTGCTTCTCGTGTGTTGCCATGGCAGAATTAGTCAGTTTTGTCCTCTTAGCAGGAGGTAAATTACGCACACATACTCATCGAAACTTGACTCGTCAACGGTTTGGGAAAATTTCACGTCGCTACTATCATTATCCAACTCCACATTACTTTTATCGATCCACTGTTTTATCAAATTTGATGATTCTAAAGCAGTAAATCGCTTTGATGGGTGTGAAGACGATGACTGATCGGACATATTGTTTTCAGACAATTGTTTGGTAACATAGTAGACCACACAAATATCGATTTAAAGCGTTAAAAACTCACCAGACCCAAACGAATGCACTCCACGTGTGGTCACTACACACTTGAGAACCGGAAAGGAAGTTTAAATTGAGCGGTTTGCGTGTAATTACCGATAAGTGGTAAATTAAAAACCGTCACACGTCACGCGCTGTTTGGGCCGCCAAGTAGTAACAAATTAGAGCGTGCAGCGTTCCTTGGGACTCAAAGAGTTAACCCACCATGAGACGAAAACATTAATACAATCTAGTATACAAGAAAGGTGGCTGGATACACACAACAGATTCTCTCCCCAGGACTTGCTTCATCACCTCTCTCATAGAGGGACAGTGTATTATATTCAGACTAAGGACTGGGCACAACAGACTTCGTCAACATATGTTCTAATTTTTCAGTGTAGGAAACACAGAGACCTGTCCCTGCAGCGTGTCACCCACAAATGCTGAGCATGTGCTCTAACACTGTCAACTGTATGCTGCCAACAGAGATGCAATCTGGCCTTTTCCAATCACAGTGAAGACAAAGTTGTATGGTGCATGAGAGGATATGGACTGCACAATAGCTTTCATAAAGGCTACCGGCCCTCTGATATGTTTTCTGACAGAAGGATCGAAGAAGAAGAATACCCATATTTGTGTAGATCAATCAAAGGGATATTTAATGATGGATCTGGCCACATTAATTCCCAGGACATTTTCTGCTACCCATCTTAAGCTGGATCACCCTGGGAGCCAAGTCAGTTATCCCCTTATGTAAATTACAAATAAAATTTTTTGTTAGTTTCACTTGAAGTAGCATAACATTTCAGTTTTTTTGTAACTTTTTAGAATATTTAGAAAAACATGACCATGAGCTAGTGCCAGGGGACTTAATCACCATCCCTCCAAATGGCTGTGTGATGACCTGTGATGCAGTTCTGACGGCAGGAACCTGTATTGTCAATGAAAGTATGCTGACAGGTAAGTTGTTTGTCACTCTTATCACCAAGGGAAGCATGGGTCTTTAACTAGCTCACACCAAATCATACTAACTTTTGTATCATGCTTTTAGCTCAACCTATGTCCTGTACATCTTTTTAGCTTTGCTCGCTAGTTCTCTTCTCCTGATGTCTTTTTAGTTTGCTTTATTCCTTTGATCCTGTAGGTGTGATTGTCCAATGCAAGCATCTCTTCCTCATATTTTCTTCTTCTTCTGTATTCCTCCATAGATGTAATTAAAGTGTGCCCATACACCCATTGTCTGTGATATTTGTGCCTTTCCACCGACACATCCGACTTCTGCAGCAATTGTTTCCCTAGGTTAGCCTTTCCGGTCCGTCACCTTTTGATTCACTGCAATTTGCTTAGCTCACTCTCAAAACTCTACATTAGTGATTCTGTCATCTCATTTAATTATTTATATTCAGGGCAGGCACCAGTTGAGAAATGTTTGTAGTTGTGGGGCAGATGATTAATATTCTCTGTCTACAAATTTAGCTGCTTTATTATCCTACCCCAAACAGGGGAAATACACAGGTCACAGACCAGTCTAATATTTCAGGAGGTGGTAGATAGGCTGCATGCAGTCGTGGGACCTAGGCTGCATGCAGTCATGGGACCTAGGCTGCACTCTCTCGTGGGACGTAGGTGAATTGGGATGAGGTCCAGTTCTATATGTTTTGGGGTCATTAAAAGCATCAGAAAGCCGGAGAACTCAGTCTTACCACCCTCTAAAATGTTGGACTGTCCTGTGACCTCATCTGGGGTAGGATATTATTAAAGCACCCAAATGTATACTGACAGCTGAGTTGTGTGCTAGATGACATTGTTTTAGTTCTCTGCACAGGGATGTTACTATTTCCGCTGTAATAGAGTGAAGCTGATATAAAGAAATTGGATATTGTAATAAAAGCTCACTGAAGAAAATGTAGGTGTAAATAATGGCAGAATTAAAGCTTGGCTGCTCATTGATAGTAAATCACTGGTGAAGATTGTCAAGAAATGATGCGAACCTAATATCCCACATTGTGCTAAAGGCTTCGGGTGGATTCATGTTTTATCCTAGGGTGAGGTACTGCAGCCTGACAAGTTGTTTTTATGCCTGGACAGACCTGGTGCTTAGCCTTGGTTGGCAGCTGATCTAATAGGGAAGCTCTGACAGGTAGACAAAGTACTGCTGCAGCATGCTTTGTTCTACAAATATTAGTTTTACCTTTTCTTTTCAGTAAACAAGGCAGGTAGAGAGAAAGGGTTCATGCTGCATGGGCAACACATGGTCTCTACACTATTTTTCAGGCTTTTTGCTGTGGAGAGGAGGAACCTCATCATTGGCCTCAGTTTGGTCTAACATTTCACTTGCAATGACCATCAGCTGTGATCTTCACACCTCCATATACCATAGTGTAACATTATCATCTAGGGGGGATGTTCCGTAACAAAACTAAATGTGCGCAAAAGGGTAGGAGATTACTCTAGAAACCAAAACGAAAAAACTTTTTTCCGGGGACACTGTTGTACAGACCGGGTTTAAAGGTAGGCTTAAGGCACGGCGGTTGTTGTAGGAAGGACTTTTAACCTTAATTTTTTCCTTTTTTCCCCTTCCTTCCTTTTTTTCCCCCTTTTCCCCTTTTCCTTTTTTTTTTTTTTTTTTTTTTTTTTTTTTTTTTTCCCCCCCCCCCCCCTTTTTTTTTTTTTTTTTTTCCCCCCCCCTTTTTTTTTTCCCCCCCCCCCCCTCCCTCCCTCCCCCCCTCCCTCCCCCCCCCTCCCTCCTCCCTCCCCTTTCCTTTCCCTTTCCTCCTTCCTTCCTCCTTCCTTCCTTCTTCCTTCCTTTTCCTTCCTTCCTTCCCCTTTCGTTTCTCGAAAGTGTTAATTATGGTGTTATTCTATATTTGTATAGGCCCGTCGCCTTGATATGCTTTAAAATTAGCTACTACTTTTGCACTTTTTAAGCCTTTCCCTTACATTCAGTATAAAATTGATCAGTTTGCTGTTTATGCTCATATTTATTAAGTATGATAATTTTAAGGGTTTTGAAGTTCTTTAAGAAAGAAAAGCTAAGCTAATAAAATGGAGCAATGATAATCACATAAGTAAAACAGAAGCAATGATAATAGCAACTAGGCAAAAGCTACAAGCCACCACTTGTGCTCTTCATTGACAGACTACCTGTTGTTAATGCAGTTGAACACAAAACATTTGGTGTTTTAATTGACAGCCATTTTGTGTGTGTATTGCTGAGTGTGTGTCTGTGTGTTTGGCTGCGTGTGCGTCTTTTGTGTATGTGTAAATGTGTCTGTGTGTATATGAGAGAGTGTGTGTGTGTTCGTGGATGGGTGGGTATATATGTGTGTGTAAGTGGCTGGGTTTGTATGTGTGTTTGGGGGGCCGCGAGTGTGCATGCATTTTCCCCAAAATGCTTTTTGTTTTTTGCTTCATTTCATAATAGGCATGTTTTTTTAATAAAACATAGCATGTTTTTTTGTTTAAAAAAACAACTGCTGAAATAAAAAATGGGTTTTTTGGGAAGGGCAAATTTAAGTTGGGCCGGGTGTGTCCAATTTAAAACCCTTTGAGAAAAAAGGGTTTTGGGTTCATTCCTGCGGGGAAACTTTTTCCTGTCCCCCAGCTTTACGCCTCGGTAGACTTTACCGAAGGACAATTTTCCACCACATGGCCCTAGAATTGAGGACTTTCTTCCAGTTTGAGAGTATCCTGTACATGTTTTATCTGCTCCCTTTGGCACTAAGCGGGTCTATAAATTGTGCTGGGGGCCCCCCGTTATAAAAATTTTAAAATGTCACCACAACAGCCCTGTCCTCAAAAATTACCTCCCAACCTCAAAATTTATCCTTTTCCAAAAAAAATTCCCCAGGTTTTTCTCCATTTTTTGGGAATGCCCCTGCCACAAAACCCAAAATTTTTTTCTCTAAACTTCCTCAAAGGGCTTACAGACAGGACCTTACCCCCAAAGAACTTTTTTGTAAAAGGTCTGTTACACCCTGAGCCCTTTACCCCCCGGCACTCTCTCGGGCCCTCCTTTATGCGGGAAATTTGCTTTGCCCCATGTGGTTTCCCGGAGACAAGTTTTTTAAAATCCAAAAATCTCCCCTTCCCCCATACTTTAAAAGCATTCTATTGCTGAGCCGCGTGTCTTTTAAACGCCACCCAACGGGAAAAAGATGGGGTGAAATCCCTTTGATGAACCAGGTCGGGGTTGGCTTACGCTTCAGACATTTTGGTGGGCGGGAACGGTCCCCCTGGGGACCATAATTTTGCATTTTAAATTTTCCAGGATCACCAAGGTATTAAATGACTTTGGAGGGGATAGCCTTTTGGGTTTTAGCTTTCCCCATCGCCCAGAGTTCGTAAGACTCTTAAAAATTCGCTGTTTTTTTTACTTTGGGCTTTTTACGAGCGGGGAACAAACTGTAAACCCACCGGTTTCATCGGTTTTACAGCCTTGGCTTTCTCAGTTTTTATTCCCCAGTTCAGTGTGTTTTTCCCTTTGGGCACTGGCGGGGGCTCCACGTGGGGGTTTGCATTGTGTAGGGGATTTAAGGTGATTTTGTGTATTCATGTGGATCTTTTGGGGGAAATGAAATTTTCCTGATGAAGGCTCTAAGCGCAAAGTTCAGATTTTGGTGTGTTTGTTATATTGTGAAACTCGTGAAACTAGTTTTAAATTTAGTTTTAAAAACTTTCTATGATTTGTAAAATAATATAGAAACCCCATAAAAATATTGATCCCAAAAAATTTTTAGGATTCAAAAACAAACAAAGGGGAAATTGTCGGGGCCCTCCTTTTTCCCCAAACCGCTAGATTTTAAATTTTACAGAGATGCCACAATTTTTTTTTCTTCCTTGGGTGTGGTGGCCTCCCCTGGGGATGTCTATGCCTTTGGGCCAAATATGTTTCAAAGGCGTAAGTTTAATTCTTTTTCTTTGTATGGGAGTAGTTTTTTTTGAGAAATTTTTTTGTTGTGATTTCTGTTTCCCCTGTTTGAAAAAAATTTACCTTTTTTTTCTAAAGTTTTTAAAAAAGTTTGGAGGGGCAGATGGGTCAAAACATTTTAGTGAGTTGAAAGCAGGGGGAGTGACGAGAGGTCCTGGATGCCGAGGCACAGGGGAAAGGGGAAGACAGGGCTTTAAAAATTGGGTCTACTGCACCCCTTTATCAGAACTCTTTACTGGGGTGAAGAAGGGATGGAGCGCTTAGGGAAAAGCCCTGGGTCTGTGTTTTCCGGGTCTTGAAAAAACTCAAATCAACCTCAGCTCTAGTATAAGCAGTATGTTTTCCCAAAAATGTAAAAGTAAAAATTTGGGGGGCCCCCTGGGTAGATGGAAGGGGGTTGAAAATATTTTTTTCTTTTTTGGTCTACAAAATTTAAAAAATAAAAAAAATAAAAAAACCCACCCTCCCTCCCTCCCTCCCCAACCCATGAGGCCCTAGGAAACCCCCCCCGAGATTATTAATTTTTTCCCTTCCCGTCGTAAAAAATTGGTGGGGCAAACCTTGATTCAAAGACTCTGTCAATTGCCCCCTATTTGACAAAATTTTTTCCCTCCTTTTCTTTTGTGTGTGTTTTTCCTGTCTGCTAAAACCCCGAAAAAGTAGGACAGATTTTTTTTTTTTTCTGTTTTAATAAACAATCCCCTGGAAAAAACACTCTACACATCACATTCCAGGAGAGTGCTTCATTAACGTATTTCGAGTGTTGGACATTGTAAAAATCATTGTGCCCCCTGCCCCACCAGCAGCAATGACAGTGGGAACTGTCTATGGGTCAGGCCCCATTGAAAAAAATCCAAAGGGTTTTCTGTATCACCCCCCCCCGGATCAAATTCTGTGGAAGAATCAATTTTTCTGCTTTTTACAAGGAAACATGCTTTTTAAAATATTATTAATACTGTTATTATAATTTAAAAATACCTATACCAAAATTTTCTGGGCATCGAGTTTTAATTGGGGCCATTAAAAAAGATCCTGTCCTGAAAAATGAAGTATTTTTGGGCCCTGTTAAATGGCATAGTGGCCGGGGGAGAAAACCCGTGAAGGAAGGGAAAAGTTTTTTTGGGAAAAAGAGGGGAGTGGCAGACCTCCAAAAATGGATCCCAAAACCGAATAACATTGCCTATGAAAGCACCCTAGGGGGGGAAATTTTGGGTAAAAAACCGTACTTCAGGTGTGATGAAGTGGGGGTTTTGTAAAAAGGGCCTGCTGATTTTATGATGTTTTTCCCTTTGGGGGGCTCTCTGGGCCCCTTTTTGGGGAAAAAAAGAACAGATCCACTGCCCTCCCTAACAATCATTTTCGCGGGGGTTCACTAATTGGGGGCGTCCTGTCCAAAATCCCGAGCCCATTTTACCTGAAAAGGGGGGGAACCCAACCCGTCTGCAACAAAAAAGATTAAAATCAGATG
>CAJHNH020006600.1:0-11432 GCA_905116865.2 Candidula unifasciata | reverse complement strand
GTGAAAATGATAGACTGAGACTAAATTGGGGGGGGGGCAACTTTTTGGAAAATATGATTTTGATGAGCCAACCGGGCGTAAGGCACAAATTCTGCAAAAATGTCACTTGTGGTCATTTTTATGTTATCTCAATTGTTGCCCCCAGATTGTACAAAAAATGCCAAATCAGACATCCAGTTTAAACTACTCTGCATCTAGCGTGTCTATTCATGTGTAAAATAATTGTCTGGGACTCACTGTTTAGTGGTAGGACACAAACAAGTGTTAGGAACAATTCTTCGTAAAATTTGTTTTTTTCACTTTTATCTTATCTATTTTTCTGTCACCAATGAGCTCAAAGTGTCCAATTTCTCATCTAGAGTATCTCGTCAAGTGTGAAATGATAGACTGAGACTAAATTGGCAACTTTTTTGCCAAATATTATTTTGGCCAAACGCGTAAGGCATAAATTCTGCAAAAATGTCACTTGTGTCATTTTTATGTTATCTCAATTGTTGCCCCAGATTGTACAAAAATGCCAAATCAGACATCCAGTTTTAACTACTCTGCATCTAGCGTGTCTATTCATGTGTAAAATAATTGTCTGGGACTCACTGTTTAGTGGTAGGACACAAACAAGTTGTTTAGGAACAATTCTTCGTAAAATTTGTTTTTCAATTTTATCTTATCTATTTTTTGTCACCAACGAGCTAATGATAGACTGAGACTAAATTGGCAACTTTTTTGGAAAATATATTTTGGCCAAACGCGTAAGTCATAAATTCTGGAAAATTGTCACTTGTGGTCATTTTTATGTTATCTCAATTGTTGCCCCCAGATTGTACAAAAATGCCAAATCAGACATCAGTTTACCTACTCTGCATCTAGCGTGTCTATTCATGTGTAAAATAATTGTCTGGGACTCACTGTTTAGTGGTAGGACACAAACAAGTTGTTAGGAACATTTCTTCGTAAAATTTGTTTTCACTTTTTTGATCTTATCTATTTTTCTGTCACCAACGAGCTCCAAAGTGTCCAATTTCTCATCTAGAGTATCTCGTCAAGTGTGAAATGATAGACTGAGACTAAATTGGCAACTTTTTTGCAAATATGATTTTGGCCAAACGCGAAAGGCATAAATTTTGGAAAAATGTCACTTGTGGTCACTTTTATGTTATCTCAATTGTTGGCCTCAGATTTTACAAAAATGTCAAATCAGACACCAGTTTACATACTCTGCATCTAGCGTGTCTATTCATGTGTAAAATAATTGTCTGGGACTCACTGTTTAGTGGCAGGACACAAACTAGTTGTTAGGAACATTTCTTTGTAAAATTTGTTTTTCACTTGTATCTTATCTATTTTTCTGTCACCAACGAGCTCCAAACTGTTCAATTTCTCATCTAGAGTATCTTGTCAAGTGTGAAATGATAGACTGAGACTAAATTGGCAACTTTTTTGAAAATATGATTTTGGCCCAAACGCGAAAGGCATAAATTCTGGAAAAATGTCACTTGTGGTCATTTTTATGTTATCTCAATTGTTGCCCTCAGATTGTACAAAAATGCCAAATCAGACATTCAGTTTACCTACTCTGCATCTAGCGTGTCTATTCATGTGTAAAATAATTGTCTGGGACTCAATGTTTAGTGGTAGGACACAAACAAGTTGTTAGGAACATTTCTTCGTAAAATTTGTTTTTCACTTTTATCTTATCTATTTTTCTCTCACGTATGAACTCCAAAGTGTCCCAATTTCTCATCTAGAGTATCTCGTCAAGTGTGAAATGATAGACTGAGACTAAATTGGCAACTTTTTGGAAAATATGATTTTGGCCAAACGCGAAAGGCATAAATTCTGGAAAAATGTCACTTGTGGTCATTTTTATGTTATCTCAATTGTTGCCCCCAGATTGTACAAAAATGCCAAATCAGACATTCAGTTTACCTACTCTGCATCTAGCGTGTCTATTCATGTGTAAAATAATTGTCTGGGACTCACTGTTTAGTGGTAGGACACAAACAAGTTTGTTAGAAACATTTTCGTAAAATTTGTTTTTCACTTTTATCTTATCTATTTTTCTGTCACCTATGAGCTCCAAAGTGTCCAATTTCTCATCTAGAGTATCTCGTCAAGTGTGAAATGATAGACTGAGACTAATTGGCAACTTTTTGGAAAATATGATTTTGGCCAAACGCGAAAGGCATAAATTCTGGAAAAATGTCACTTGTGGTCATTTTTATGTTATCTCAATTGTTGCCCCCAGATTGTACAAAAATGCCAAATCAGACATCCAGTTTAACTACTCTGCATCTAGCGTGTCTATTCATGTGTAAAATAATTGTCTGGGACTCAATGTTTAGTGGTAGGACACAAACAAGTTGTTAGGAACATTTCTTCGTAAAATTTGTTTTTCACTTTTATCTTATCTATTTTTCTGTCACCTTTGAGCTCCAAAGTGTCCAATTTGTCATCTAGAGTATCTCGTCAAATGTGAAATGATAGACTGAGACTAAATTGGCAACTTTTTTTGCAAATATTTATTTGGCCAAACGCGAAAGGCATAAATTCTGGAAAAATGTAACTTGTGGTCATTTTTATGTTATCTCAATTGTTGCCCCCATACTGTACAAAAAATGCCAAATCAGACATCCATTTAACTACTCTGCATCTAGCGTGTCTATTCATGTGTAAAATAATTGTCTGGGACTCACTGTTTAGTGGTAGGACACAAACAAGTTGTTAGGAACAATTCTTCGTAAAATTTGTTTTTCACTTTTATCTTATCTATTTTTCTGTCACCAACGAGCTCCAAAGTGTCCATTTTCTCATCTAGAGTATCTCGTCAAGTGTGAAATGATAGACTGAGACTAAATTGGCAACTTTTTTGGAAATATGATTTTAGCCAAATGCGAAAGGCATAAATTCTGGAAAAATGTCACTTGTGGTCATTTTTATGTTATCTCAATTGTTGCCCCCAGATTGTACCAAAATGCCAAATCAGACATTCAGTTTAACTACTCTGCATCTAGCGTGTCTATTCATGTGTAAAATAATTGTCTGGGACTCACTGTTTAGTGGTAGGACACAAACAAGTGTTAGGAACATTTCTTCGTAAAATTTGTTTTTCACTTTTAACTTATCTATTTTTCTGTCACCTATGACCTCCAAAGTGTCCAATTTATCATCTAGAGTATCTCGTCAAGTGTGAAATGATAGACTGAGACTAAATTGGCAACTTTTTTGCAAATATTATTTTGGCCAAACGCGTAAGGCATAAATTCTGCAAAATTGTCACTTGTGGTCATTTTTATGTTATCTCAATTGTTGCCCCCAGATTGTATTAAAATGCACAATCAGACATTCAGTTTACCTACTCTGCATCTAGCGTGTCTATTCATGTGTAAAATAATTGTCTGGGACTCAATGTTTAGTGGTAGGACACAAACAAGTTGTTAGGAACATTTCTTCGTAAAATTTGATTTTTCACTTTTATCTTATCTATTTTTCTGTCACCTAACGAGCTCCAAAGTGTCCAATTTCTCATCTAGAGTATCTCGTCAAGTGTGAAATGATAGACTGAGACTAAATTGGCAACTTTTTTGCAAATATTATTTTGGCCAAACGCGAAAGGCATAAATTCTGGAAAATTGTCACTTGTGGTCATTTTTATGTTATCTCAATTGTTGCCCCCAGATTGTACAAAAATGCCAAATCAGACATTCAGTTTACCTACTCTGCATCTAGCGTGTCTATTCATGTGTAAAATAATTGTCTGGGACTCAATGTTTAGTGGTAGGACACAAACAAGTTGTTAGGAACAATTCTTCGTAAAATTTGTTTTTCACTTTTATCTTATCTATTTTTTCTGTCACCTATGAGCTCCAAAGTGTCCAATTTATCATCTAGAGTATCTCGTCAAGTGTGAAATGATAGACTGAGACTAATTGGCAACTTTTTTGCAAATATTGATTTTGGCCAAACGCGTAAGGCATAAATTCTGCAAAAATGTCACTTGTGGTCATTTTTATGTTATCTCAATTGTTGCCGCCAGATTGTACAAAAATGCCAAATCAGACATCCAGTTTAACTACTCTGCATCTAGCGTGTCTATTCATGTGTAAAATAATTGTCTGGGACTCACTGTTTAGTGGTAGGACACAAACAAGTTGTTAGGAACATTTCTTCGTAAAATTTGTTTTTCACTTTTATCTTATCTATTTTTCTGTCACCAACGAGCTCCAAAGTGTCCAATTTCTCATCTAGAGTATCTCGTCAAGTGTGAAATGATAGACTGAGACTAAATTGGCAACTTTTTTGCAAAATATGATTTTGGCCAAACGCGTAAGGCATAAATTCTGCAAAATTGTCACTTGTGGTCATTTTTATGTTATCTCAATTGTTGCCCCCAGATTGTACAAAAATGCCAAATCAGACATCCAGTTTAACCTCTCTGCATCTAGCGTGTCCATTCATGTGTAAAATAATTGTCTGGGACTCACTGTTTAGTGGTAGGACACAAACAAGTTGTTAGGAACATTTCTTCGTAAAATTTGTTTTTCACTTTTATCTTATCTATTTTTCTGTCACCTATGAGCTCCAAAGTGTCCAATTTCTCATCTAGAGTATCTCGTCAAGTGTGAAATGATAGACTGAGACTAAATTGGCAACTTTTTGGAAAATATGATTTTGGCCAAACGCGAAAGGCATAAATTCTGGAAAAATGTCACTTGTGGTCATTTTTATGTTATCTCAATTGTTGCCCCCAGATTGTACAAAAATGCCAAATCAGACATTCAGTTTACCTACTCTGCATCTAGCGTGTCTATTCATGTGTAAAATAATTGTCTGGGACTCATTGTTTAGTGGTAGGACACAAACAAGTTGTTAGGAACAATTCTTCGTAAAATTTGTTTTTCACTTTTATCTTATCTATTTTTCTGTCACCTATGAGCTCCAAAGTGTCCAATTTCTCATCTAGAGTATCTCGTCAAGTGTGAAATGATAGACTAAATTGGCAACTTTTTTGAAAAAATGATTTTGGCCAAACGCGAAAGGCCTAAATTCTGGAAAAATGTCACTTGTGGTCATTTTTATGTTATCGCAACTGTTGCCCCCAGATTGTACGAAAATAAAAAATCAGACATTCAGTTTACCTACTCTGCATCTTGCGTGTCTATTCATGTGTAAAATAATTGTCTGGGTCTCAATGTTTAGTGGTAGGTCACAAACAAGTTGTTAGGAACATTTCTTCGTAAAATTTGTTTTTCACTTTTATCTTATCTATTTTTCTGTCACCAACGAGCTCCAAAGTGTCCAATTTCTTATCTAGAGTATCTCGTCAAGTGTGAAATGATAGACTGAGACTAAATTGGCAACTTTTTTGCAAATATGATTTTAACCAAACGCGAAATGCATAAATTCTGCAAAATGTGTCACATGTGGTCATTTTTATGTTATCTCAATTGTTGCCCCCAGATTGTACAAAAATGCCAAATCAGACATCCAGTTTACCTACTCTGCATCTAGCGTGTCTATTCATGTGTAAAATAATTGTCTGGGACTCAATGTTTAGTGGTAGGACACAAACAAGTTGTTAGGAACATTTCTTCGTAAAATTTGTTTTTCACTTTTATCTTATCTATTTTTTCTGTCACCTATGAGCTCCAAAGTGTCCAATTTCTCATCTAGAGTATCTCGTCAAGTGTGAAATGATAGACTGAGACTAAATTGGCAACTTTTTTGAAAATATGATTTTGGCCAAACGCGAAAGGCATAAATTCTGGAAAATTGTCACTTGTGGTCATTTTTATGTTATCTCAATTTTTGCCCCCAGATTGTACAAAAATGCCAAATCAGACATTCAGTTTACCTACTCTGCATCTAGCGTGTATATTCATGTGTAAAATAATTGTCTGGGACTCACTGTTTAGTGGTAGGACACAAACAAGTTGTTAGGAACAATTCTTCGTAAAATTTGTTTTTCACTTTTATCTTATCTATTTTTCTGTCACCTATGAGCTCCAAAGTGTCCAATTTCTCATCTAGAGTATCTCGTCAAGTGTGAAATGATAGACTGAGACTGAATTGGCAACTTTTTGGGAAAAATATGATTTTGGCCAAACGCGAAAGGCATAAATTCTGGAAAAATGTCACTTGTGGTCATTTTTATGTTATCTCAATTGTTGCCCCCAGATTGTACAAAAATGCCAAATCAGACATCCAGTTTAACTACTCTGCATCTAGCGTGTCTATTCATGTGTAAAATAATTGTCTGGGACTCACTGTTTAGTGGTAGGACACAAACAAGTTGTTAGGAACATTTCTTCGTAAAATTTGTTTTTCACTTTTATCTTATCTATTTTTCTGTCACCTATGAGCTCCAAAGTGTCCAATTTCTCATCTAGAGTATCTCGTCAAGTGTGAAATGATAGACTGAGACTAAATTGGCAACTTTTTGGAAAATATGATTTTGGCCAAACGCGAAGGCATAAATTCTGGAAAAATGTCACTTGTGGTCATTTTTATGTTATCTCAATTGTTGCCCCCAGATTGTACAAAAAATGCCAAATCAGACATTCAGTTTAACCTACTCTGCATCTAGCGTGTCTATTCATGTGTAAAATAATTGTCTGGGACTCAATGTTTAGTGGTAGGACACAAACAAGTTGTTAGGAACATTTCTTCGTAAAATTTGTTTTTCACTTTTATCTTATCTATTTTTCTGTCACCAACGAGCTCCAAAGTGTCCAATTTCTCATCTAGAGTATCTCGTCAAGTGTGAAATGATAGACTGAGACTAAATTGGCAACTTTTTTGAAAATATGATTTTGGCCAAACGCGAAAGGCATAAATTCTGCAAAATTGTCACTTGTGGTCATTTTTATGTTATCTCAATTGTTGCCCCCAGATTGTACAAAAATGCCAAATCAGACATTCAGTTTACCTACTCTGCATCTAGCGTGTCTATTCATGTGTAAAATAATTGTCTGGGACTCAATGTTTAGTGGTAGGACACAAACAAGTTGTTAGGAACAATTCTTCGTAAAATTTGTTTTTCACTTTTATCTTATCTATTTTTCTGTCACCAACGAGCTCCAAAGTGTCCAATTTATCATCTAGAGTATCTCGTCAAGTGTGAAATGATAGACTGAGACTAAATTGGCAACTTTTTTGCAAATATGATTTTGGCCAAACGCGTAAGGCATAAATTCTGCAAAAATGTCACTTGTGGTCATTTTTATGTTATCTCAATTGTTGCCCCCAGATTGTACAAAAATGCCAAATCAGACATCCAGTTTAACTACTCTGCATCTAGCGTGTCTATTCATGTGTAAAATAATTGTCTGGGACTCAATGTTTAGTGGTAGGACACAAACAAGTTGTTAGGAACAATTCTTCGTAAAATTTGTTTTTTCACTTTTTATCTTATCTATTTTTCTGTCACCAACGAGCTCCAAAGTGTCCAATTTCTCATCTAGAGTATCTCGTCAAGTGTGAAATGATAGACTGAGACTAAATTGGCAACTTTTTTGGAAAATATGATTTTGGCCAAACGCGCGAAAGGCATAAATTCTGGAAAAATGTCACTTGTGGTCATTTTTATGTTATCTCAATTGTTGCCCCCAGATTGTACAAAAATGCCAAATCAGACATTCAGTTTACCTACTCTGCATCTAGCGTGTCTATTCATGTGTAAAATAATTGTCTGGGACTCACTGTTTAGTGGTAGGACACAAACAAGTTGTTAGGAACAATTCTTCGTAAAATTTGTTTTCACTTTTATCTTATCTATTTTTCTGTCACCAATGAGCTCCAAAGTGTCCAAATGTTATCTCAATTGTTTCCCCCAGATTGTACAAAAATGCCCAAATCAGACATCCAGTTTAACTACTCTGCATCTAGCGTGTCTATTCATGTGTAAAATAAATTGTCTGGGACTCACTGTTTAGTGTAGGACACAAACAAGTTGTTAGGAACATTTGCTTCGTAAAATTTGTTTTCACTTTTTATCTTATCTATTTTTCTGTCACCTATGAGCTCCAAAGTGTCCAATTTTCTCATCTAGAGTATCTCGCAAGTGTGAAATGATAGACTGAGACTAAATGGCAACTTTTTTGCAAATATGATTTTGGCCAAACGCGTAAGCATAAATTCTGCAAAATTGTCACTTGTGGTCATTTTTATGTTATCTCAATTGTTGCCCCCAGATTGTACAAAAATGCCAAATCAGACATCCAGTTTAACCTACTCTGCATCTAGCGTGTCTATTCATGTGTAAAATAATTGTCTGGGACTCACTGTTTAGTGGTAGGACACAAACAAGTTGTTAGGAACAATTTCTTCGTAAAATTTGTTTTTCACTTTTATCTTATTATATTTTTCTGTCACCTATGAGCTCCAAAGTGTCCAATTTTCTCATCTAGAGTATCTCGTCAAGTGTGTGAAATGATAGACTGAGACTAAATTGGCAACTTTTTTTGCAAAATATGATTTTGGCCAAACGCGCGAAGGCATAAATTCTGCAAAATGTCACTTGTGGTCATTTTTATGTTATCTCAATGTTGCCCCCCAGATTGTACAAAAATGCCAAATCAGACATCCAGTTTAACTACTCTGCATCTAGCGTGTCTATTCATGTGTAAAATAATTGTCTGGGACTCACTGTTTAGTGGTAGGACACAAACAAGTTGTTAGGAACAATTTCTTCGTAAATTTTGTTTTTCACTTTTATCTTATCTATTTTTCTGTCACCTACGAGCTCCAAAGTGTCCAATTTATCATCTAGAGTATCTCGTCAAGTGTGAAATGATAGACTGAGACTAAATTGGCAACTTTTTTGCAAATATTATTTTGGCCAAACGCGTAAGGCATAAATTCTGCAAAAATGTCACTTGTGGTCATTTTTATGTTATATCCAATTTTTGCCCCAGATTTGTACAAAAATGCCAAATCAGACATCCAGTTTAACTACTCTGCATCTAGCGTGTCTATTCATGTGTAAAAATAATTGTCTGGGACTCACTGTTTAGTGGTAGGACACAAACAAGTTGTTAGGAACAATTTCTTCGTAAAATTTGTTTTTCACTTTTATCTTATCTATTTTTCTGTCACCAATGAGCTCCAAAGTGTCCAATTTCTCATCTAGAGTATCTCGTCAAGTGTGAAATGATAGACTGAGACTAAAATTGGTGCAACTTTTTTGGAAAATATATTATTTTTTGGCCCAAACGCGAAAGGCATAAATTCTGCAAAAATGTCACTTGTGGTCATTTTTATGTTATCTCAATTGTTGCCCCCAGATTGTACCAAAATGCCAAATCAGACATCCAGTTTTTAACCTACTCTGCATCTAGCGTGTCTATTCATGTGTAAAATAATTGTCTGGGACTCACTGTTTAGTGGTAGGACACAAACAAGTTGTTAGGAACAAATTCTTTCGTAAAATTTGTTTTTTCACTTTTATCTTATCTATTTTCTGTCACCAACGAGCTCCAAAGTGTCCCAATTTCTCATCTAGAGTATCTCGTACTCGTCAATGTGTGAAATGATAGACTGAGACTAAATTGGCAACTTTTTTTTTTTGCAAATATTATTTTTTGGCCCAAACGCGTAATGGCATAAAATTCTGCAAAAAATGTCACTGGTGGTCATTTTTATGTTATCTCAATTTTGGGTTTGCACCGCCCCCCCAGATTTGTACAAAAAATGCCAAAAAGTCACAGACATCCACATTTTACCTACTCTGCATCTAGCGTGTCTATTCATGTTTAAAAAATAATTGTCTGGGACTCAAATGTTTAGTGGTAGGACACACAAACACAAGTGTTAGGAACAATTTCTTCGTAAAATTTGTTTTTTTCACTTTTATCTTATCTATTTTAATTTTTCTGTCACCTAACGGCTCCAAAGTGTTCCAATTTCTCATCTAGAGTATCTCGTCAAGTGTGAAATGATAGACTGAGACTAAATTGGCAACTTTTTGTGTAAAAAATATGATTTTTGGCACCCCAAACGCGAAAGGCAAATAAATTCTGGGGGTAAAAAAGCATGTCAATTCTTGTGTGTCATTTTTAATGTTATCTCAACATTGTTTTGCCCCCCAGATTGTACCAAAATGCCAAATCAGACATCCCAGTTTTAAACTACTCTGCATCTAGCGTGTCATATTTTATGTGTAAAATAATTGTCCCCTGGGACTCAACTGTTTTAGTGGTAGGACACAAACAAGTTGTTAGGAAACAATTCTTCGTAAAATTTGTTTTTCACTTTTATCTTATCTATTTTTCTGTCACCTATGTCACCAATTGACCTCCAAAGTGTCTAGAGTATCTCGTCAAGTGTGAAATGATATCGTGAGTCAAGTGTGAACGATGACCTGAGACTAAAGTTGGTCAACGTTGTATGCTGCAAAGGTTTTTTTGTCCCAGGACGCGACAGGCTAAAATTTCCTGCAAAATTGTCACTTGTGGATCATTTTTTATGTTATCTCAAAGGTTGGTGAGGTTGCCCCCAGTATTGTTCCAAAATGCCAAGCAGACTCCAGTTTTAACTACTCGCATCTAGCGTGTCTGCTACTCTGCAGATCTAGCGTTTCTATTCGTTGTAAAATAATTGTCTTGGGACTCAACTGTTTATATTGGGTAGGACACAAACAAGTTGTTAGGAACAATTCTTTGTAAATTTGTGTTTTTCAAAATTTTTTTTTGTTTTTGTTCACTTTTTTTTTTTATTTATTTTTTTGCCGTCCACCCTATGAGCTCCAAAAAGGTTCCCCCCCGCAATTTTTATCATCTTTAAGAAAGTTGTAAAATTTTGGTTTCCCAAGGTGGGTGTTGGAACATGATAGACCCCTGGAGACATTTAAATTGGGCCAAACCCCCTTTTTTTTTTTTGCCAAATATTTTTTTTTAGCCAAAAACGCCGTAAAAGGCGAAAAAATTCTTGGCAAAATTGTACACTTGTGGTGGGTTCCAGTTTTTTTTTTATGTTTTTAATCTCACGATTGTATTTAAATGCCAAGCATCAGGACATCCAGTTTAAACCTACTCTGCATCTAGCGTGTTTATTTCATGTGTAAAATAATTGTCTGGGACCCTCACGGTTTAGTGGTAGGGCACAAACAAGTTTGTTAGGAACATGTTTCGTAATAAAATTTGTTTTCACTTTTATCTTATCTATTTTTCGATCACTCATATGAGCTCAAGTGTTCCAAATTTTCATTAGAGTATCTCGGTACAGTGTGAAATGTAGACTGAGATCCAAATTGGCAACTTTTGGACGAATGATGATTTGGTCTCCAAAATGCGAAATGGTCCCATATATTTGTGTGTATAAATGTCAACCTTGTGGTCTATTCTATTTCTAAAATTTTTCCCCCCCAAGTCAAAAAGCCAAATCAGACCCCTTTTTTAAAACTACTCGCATCAGCGTGTCTTTTCATGTTAAAAAAT
>CAJHNH020006599.1:0-11437 GCA_905116865.2 Candidula unifasciata | reverse complement strand
AAGTGGTTTGGCCAATCATATTTTCTAAAAAGTTGCAATTTAGTCTCAGTCTATCATTTCACACTTGACGAGATACTCTAGATGATGATTGGACACTTTGGAGCTCGTTGGTGACAGAAAAATAGATAAAATAAAGTGAAAAGACAAATTTTACGAAGAATTGTTCCTAACAACTTGTTTGTGTCCTACCATTAAACATTGAGTCCCAGACAATTATTTTACACATGAATAGACACGCTAGATGCAGAGTAGGTAAACTGAATGTCTGATTTGGCATTTTGGTACAATCTGGGGGCAGCAATTGAAATAACATAAAAATGACCACAAGTGACATTTTTCCAGAATTTATGCCATTCGCGTTTGGCCAAAATCATATTTTCCAAAAAGTTGCCAATTTAGTCTCAGTCTATCATTTCACACTTGACGAGATACTCTAGATGATAAATTGGACACTTTGGAGCTCATAGGTGACAGAAAAATAGATAAGATAAAAGTGAAAAACAAATTTTATGAAGAAATGTTCCTAACAACTTGTTTGTGTCCTACCACTAAACAGTGAGTCCCAGACAATTATTTTACACATGAATAGACACGCTAGATGCAGAGTAGGTAAACTGAATGTCTGATTTGGCATTTTGGTACAATCTGGGGGCAACAATTGAGATAACGTAAAAATGACCACAGCTGACATTTTTCCAGAATTTATGCCTTTCACGTTTGGCCAAAATAATATTTTCTAAAAAGTTGCCAATTTAGTCTCAGTCTATCATTTCACACTTGACGAGATAGTCTAGATGATAAATTGGACACTTTGGAGCTCATAGGTGACAGAAAAATAGATAAGATAAAAGTGAAAAACAAATTTTACGAAGAAATGTTCCTAACAACTTGTTTGTGTCCTACCACTAAACAGTGAGTCCCAGACAATTATTTTACACATGAATAGACACGCTAGATGCAGAGTAGGTAAACTGAATGTCTGATTTGGCATTTTGGTACAATCTGGGGGCAACAATTGAGATAACATAAAAATGACCACAAGTGACATTTTTCCAGAATTTATGCCTTTCGCGTTTGGCCAAAATAATATTTTCTAAAAAGTTGCCAATTTAGTCTCAGTCTATCATTTCACACTTGACGAGATACTCTAGATGATAAATTGGACACTTTGGAGCTCGTTGGTGACAGAAAAATAGATAAAATAAAAGTGAAAAACAAATTTTACGAAGAATTGTTCCTAACAACTTGTTTGTGTCCTACCACTAAACAGTGAGTCCCAGACAATTATTTTACACATGAATAGACACGCTAGATGCAGAGTAGTTAAACTGGATGTCTGATTTGGCATTTTTTTACAATCTGGGGCAACAATTGAGATAACATAAAAATGACCACAAGTGACAATTTTGCAGAATTTATGCCTTTCGCGTTTGGCCAAAATAATATTTTCCAAAAAGTTGCCAATTTAGTCTCAGTCTATCATTTCACACTTGACGAGATACTCTAGATGATAAATTGGACACTTTGGAGCTCATAGGTGACAGAAAAAAATAGATAAGATAAAAGTGAAAAAACAAATTTTACGAAGAAATGTTCCTAACAACTTGTTTGTGTCCTACCACTAAACAGTGAGTCCCAGACAATTATTTTACACATGAATAGACACGCTAGATGCAGAGTAGGTAAACTGAATGTCTGATTTGGCATTTTGGTACAATCTGGGGGCAACAATTGAGATAACATAAAAATGACCACAAGTGACATTTTTCCAGAATTTATGCCTTTCGCGTTTGGCCAAAATAATATTTTCAAAAAAGTTGCCAATTTAGTCTCAGTCTATCATTTCACACTTGACGAGATACTCTAGATGATAAATTGGACACTTTGGAGCTCGTTGGTGACAGAAAAATAGATAAGATAAAAGTGAAAAACAAATTTTACGAAGAATTGTTCCTAACAACTTGTTTGTGTCCTACCACTAAACAGTGAGTCCCAGACAATTATTTTACACATGAATAGACACGCTAGATGCAGAGTAGGTAAACTGAATGTCTGATTTGGCATTTTGGTACAATCTGGGGGCAACAATTGAGATAACATAAAAATGACCACAAGTGACAATTTTTCCAGAATTTATGCCTTTCGCGTTTGGCCAAAATCATATTTTCTAAAAAGTTGCCAATTTAGTCTCAGTCTATCATTTCACACTTGACGAGATACTCTAGATGATAAATTGGACACTTTGGAGCTCATAGGTGACAGAAAAATAGATAAGATAAAAGTGAAAAACAAATTTTACGAAGAAATGTTCCTAACATTTTGTTTGTGTCCTACCACTAAACAGTGAGTCCCAGACAATTATTTTACACATGAATAGACACGCTAGATGCAGAGTAGGTAAACTGAATGTCTGATTTGGCATTTTTATACAATCTGGGGGCAACAATTGAGATAACATAAAAATGACCACAAGTGACAATTTTGCAGAATTTATGCCTTACGACTTTGGATAAAATAATATTTGCAAAAAAGTTGCCAATTTAGTCTCAGTCTATCATTTCACACTTGGCGAGATACTCTAGATGATAAATTGGACACTTTGGAGCTCGTTGGTGACAGAAAAATAGATAAGATAAAAGTGAAAAACAAATTTTACGAAGAAATGTTCCTAACATTTTGTTTGTGTCCTACCACTAAACAGTGAGTCCCAGACAATTATTTTACACATGAATAGACACGCTAGATGCAGAGTAGGTAAACTGAATGTCTGATTTGGCATTTTGGTACAATCTGGGGGCAACAATTGAGATAACATAAAAATGACCACAAGTGACATTTTTTCCAGAATTTATGCCTTTCGCGTTTGGCCAAAATCATATTTTCTAAAAAGTTGCCAATTTAGTCTCAGTCTATCATTTCACACTTGACGAGATAGTCTAGATGATAAATTGGACACTTTGGAGCTCGTTGGTGACAGAAAAATAGATAAGATAAAAGTGAAAAACAAATTTTACGAAGAAATGTTCCTAACAACTTGTTTGTGTCCTACCACTAAACATTGAGTCCCAGACATTATTTTACACATGAATAGACACGCTAGATGCAGAGTAGGTAAACTGAATGTCTGATTTGGCATTTTGGTACAATCTGGGGGCAACAATTGAGATAACATAAAAATGACCACAAGTGACATTTTTTCCAGAATTTATGCCTTTCACGTTTGGCCAAAATCATATTTTCTAAAAAGTTGCCAATTTAGTCTCAGTCTATCATTTCACACTTGACGAGATAGTCTAGATGATAAATTGGACACTTTGAAGCTCATAGGTGACAGAAAAATAGATAAGATAAAAGTGAAAAACAAATTTTATGAAGAAATGTTCCTAACAACTTGTTTGTGTCCTACCACTAAACAGTGAATCCCAGACAATTATTTTACACATGAATATGACACGCTAGATGCAGAGTAGGTAAACTGAATGTCTGATTTGGCATTTTGGTACAATCTGGGGGCATTGTTGAGATAACATAAAAATGAACACAAGTGACATTTTTCCAGAATTTATGCCTTTCGCGTTTGGCCAAAATCATATTTTCTAAAAAGTTGCCAATTTAGTCTCAGTCTATCATTTCACACTTGACGAGATACTCTAGATGATAAATTGGACACTTTGGAGCTCGTTGGTGACAGAAAAATAGATAAAATAAAAGTGAAAGACAAATTTTACGAAGAATTGTTCCTAACAACTTGTTTGTGTCCTACCATTAAACATTGAGTCCCAGACAATTATTTTACACATGAATAGACACGCTAGATGCAGAGTAGGTAAACTGAATGTCTGATTTGGCATTTTGGTACAATCTGGGGGCAGCAATTGAAATAACATAAAAATGACCACAAGTGACATTTTTCCAGAATTTATGCCATTCGCGTTTGGCCAAAATCATATTTTCCAAAAAGTTGCCAATTTAGTCTCAGTCTATCATTTCACACTTGACGAGATACTCTAGATGATAAATTGGACACTTTGGAGCTCATAGGTGACAGAAAAATAGATAAGATAAAAGTGAAAAAACAAAATTTTATGAAGAAATGTTCCTAACAACTTGTTTGTGTCCTACCACTAAACAGTGAGTCCCAGACAATTATTTTACACATGAATAGACACGCTAGATGCAGAGTAGGTAAACTGAATGTCTGATTTGGCATTTTGTTACAAATCTGGGGGCAACAATTGAGATAACATAAAAATGACCACAAGTGACAATTTTTCCAGAATTTATGCCTTACGCGTTTGGCCAAAATAATATTTTCCAAAAAGTTGCCAATTTAGTCTCAGTCTATCATTTCACACTTGACGAGATACTCTAGATGATAAATTGGACACTTTGGAGCTCGTTGGTGACAGAAAAATAGATAAGATAAAAGTGAAAAACAAATTTTACGAAGAAATGTTCCTAACATTTTGTTTGTGTCCTACCACTAAACAGTGAGTCCTAGACAATTATTTTACACATGAATAGACACGCTAGATGCAGAGTAGGTAAACTGAATGTCTGATTTGGCATTTTGGTACAATCTGGGGGCAGCAATTGAAATAACATAAAAATGACCACAAGTGACATTTTTCCAGAATTTATGCCATTCGCGTTTGGCCAAAATCATATTTTCCAAAAAGTTGCCAATTTAGTCTCAGTCTATCATTTCACACTTGACGAGATACTCTAGATGATAAATTGGACACTTTGGAGCTCATAGGTGACAGAAAAATAGATAAGATAAAAGTGAAAAACAAATTTTACGAAGAAATGTTCCTAACAACTTGTTTGTGTCCTACCACTAAACAGTGAATCCCAGACAATTATTTTACACATGAATAGACACGCTAGATGCATAGTAGGTAAACTGAATGTCTGATTTGGCATTTTGGTACAATCTGGGGGCAACAATTGAGATAACGTAAAAATGACCACAGCTGACATTTTTCCAGAATTTATGCCTTTCACGTTTGGCCAAAATAATATTTTCTAAAAAGTTGCCAATTTAGTCTCAGTCTATCATTTCACACTTGACGAGATAGTCTAGATGATAAATGGGACACTTTGGAGCTCATAGGTGACAGAAAAATAGATAAGATAAAAGTGAAAAACAAATTTTACGAAGAAATGTTCCTAACATTTTGTTTGTGTCCTACCACTAAACAGTGAGTCCTAGACAATTATTTTACACATGAATAGACACGCTAGATGCCAGAGAAGTTAAACTGGATGTCTGATTTGGCATTTTTTGTACAATCTTGGGAGCAGCAATTGAAATAACATAAAAATGAACACAAGTGACATTTTTCCAGAATTTATGCCATACGCTTTTGGCCTTAAATCATATTTTCTAAAAAGTGCCAATTAGTCTCAAGTCTATCATTTCACACTTGACGAGATACTCTAGATGATAAATTGGACACTTTAGAGCTCGTTGGGGACAGAGAAATAGATAAAATAAAAGTGAAAGACAAATTTTACGAAGAATTGTTCCTAACAACTTGTTTGTGTCTACCATTAAAAACATTGAGTCCCAGACAATTATTTAAATTACACACGAATCGAACACGCTAGATGCAGAGTAGTTAAACTGAATGTCTGATTTGGCATTTTTTGTACAATCTGGGGGCAACAATTGAGATAACATAAAAATGACCAAACAACGTGACAATTTGCAGAATTTATTCCTTACGCGTTCGGCCAAAATAATAATTTGCAAAATTTTTGCCAATTTGTCTCAGTCTATCATTTCACACTTTGACGAGATACTCTAGATGATAAATTCGGACACTTTGGAGCTCGTTGGTGACAGAAAAATAGATAAAATAAAAGTGAAAGACAAATTTTACAAAGAATTGTTCCTAACAACTTGTTTGTGTCCTACCATTAACATGAGTCCCAGACAATTATTTTACACATGAATAGACACGCTAGATGCAGTAGTAGGTAAACTGAATGTCTGATTTGGCATTTTGGTACAATCTGGGGGCAGCAATTGAAATAACATAAAAATGACCACAAGTGACATTTTTGCAGAATTATGCATTCGCGTTGGCAAAATCATATTTTCAAAAAGTTGCCAATTTAGTCTCAGTCTATCATTTCACACTTGACGAGATACTCTAGATGATAAATTGGACACTTAGGAGACTCATAGGTGACAGAAAATAGATAAGATAAAAGTGAAAAACCAAATTTATGAAGAAAATGTTCCTAACAACTTGTTTGTGTCCTACCACTAAACAGTGAATCCCAGACAATTATTTTACACATGAATAGACACGCTAGATGCATCAGTAGGTAAAATGAATGTCTGATTTGCATTTTGGTACAATCTGGGGGCAACCAATTGAGATAAGATAAAAAAGACCACAGCTGAAATTTTTCCAGAATTTATGCCTTTCCCGTTTGGCCAAAATCATATGAGTTTCTAAAAAGTGCCAATTTAGTCTCAGTCTATCATTTCACACTTGACGAGATAGTCTAGATGATAAATGGGAAACTTTGGAGCTCATAGGTGACAGAAAAAATAGATAAGATAAAGTGAAAAACAAATTTACGAAGAAATGTCCTAACATTTGTTTGTGTCCATACCACTAAAACAGTTGAGTCCTAGACAATTATTTACACATGAATAGACACGCTAGAGCATAGTAGGTAAACTGAATGTCTGATTTGGCATTTGGTACAATCTGGGGGCAACAATTGAGATAACGTAAAAAATGACCACAGCTGACATTTTTCCAGAATTTATGCCTTTCCCGTTTGGCCAAAAATATTATTTCTAAAAAGTTGCCAATTTAGTCTCAGTCTAATCATTTCACACTTGACGAGATAGTCTAGATGGAATAAATGGGACACTTGGAGCTCATAGGTGACAGAAAAATAGATAAGATAAAGTGAAAAACAATTTTACGAAGAAATGTTCCTAACATCTTGTTTGTGTCCTACCACTAAACAGTGAGTCCTAGCCAATTAGTTTACACATGAATAGACACGCTAGATGCAGAGTAGGTAAACTGAATGTCTGATTTGGCATTTTTTTACAATCTGGGGGCAAACAATTGAGATAACATAAAAATGACCACGGGTGACAATTTTGCAGAATTTATTCCTTACGCGTTCGGCCAAAATAATATTTGCCAATAATTGTTGCCCACTTTGGTATCAGTCTATCATTTTCACACTTGACGAGATACTCTAGATGATAAATTGGACACTTGGAGCTCGTTGGTGACAGAAAAATAGATAAAATAAAAGTGAAAGACAAATTTTACAAAGAATGTTCCTAAACAACTTGTTGTGTCCTACCATTAAACATGAGTCCCAGACAATTATTTTACACATGAATAGACACGCTAGATGCAGAGTAGGTAAAACTGAATGTCTGATTTGGCATTTTGGTACTAATCTGGGCGGCAGCAATTGAAATAAACATAAAAAATGACCACAAGTGACATTTTTCCAGAATTATGCCATTCGCGTTGGCTAAAATCATATTTTCCAAAAAGTGCCAATTTAGTCTCAGTCTATAATTTCAACAATTGACGAGATAGTCTAGATGATAAAATGGGACCACTTTGGAGCTCATAGGTGACAGAAAAATAGATAAGATAAAAAGTGAAAAAACAAATTTTTTTTTTTTTTTCGAAGAAATGTTAATAACATTTGTTGTGTCCTACCACTAAACAGTGCGTCCTAGACAATTATTTTACACATCAATAGACACGCTAGATGCAGAGTAGGTTAACGAATGTCTGATTTGGCATTTTGGTACAATCTTGGGGACAGCAATAGAAATAACATTAAAAATGAACACAAGTGACATTTTTCCAGAATTCTATGCCATTCGCGTTTGGCAAAAATATATTTTCTAAAAAAGTTGCCATTAGTCAATCATATTTTCAAAAAAGTTGCCAATTTAGTCTCAGTCTATCATTTCACACTTGACGAGATACTCTAGATGATAAATTGGACACTTTGGAGCTCATAGGTGACAGAAAAATAGATAAGATAAAAGTGAAAAACAAATTTTACGAAGAAATGTTCCTAACAACTTGTTTGTGTCCTACCACTAAACAGTGAGTCCCAGACAATTATTTTACACATGAATAGACACGCTAGATGCAGAGTAGGTAAACTGAATGTCTGATTTGGCATTTTGGTACAATCTGGGGGCAACAATTGAGATAACATAAAAATGACCACAAGTGACATTTTTTCCAGAATTTATGCCTTTCGCGTTTGGCCAAAATCATATTTTCAAAAAAGTTGCCAATTTAGTCTCAGTCTATCATTTCACACTTGACGAGATACTCTAGATGATAAATTGGACACTTTGGAGCTCGTTGGTGACAGAAAAATAGATAAGATAAAAGTGAAAAACAAATTTTACGAAGAATTGTTCCTAACAACTTGTTTGTGTCCTACCACTAAACATTGAGTCCCAGACAATTATTTTACACATGAATAGACACGCTAGATGCAGAGTAGGTAAACTGAATGTCTGATTTGGCATTTTGGTACAATCTGGGGGCAACAATTGAGATAACATAAAAATGACCACAAGTGACATTTTTCCAGAATTTATGCCTTCGCGTTTGGCCAAAATCATATTTTCCAAAAAAGTTGCCAATTTAGTCTCAGTCTATCATTTCACACTTGACGAGATACTCTAGATGATAAATTGGACACTTTGGAGCTCATAGGTGACAGAAAAATAGATAAGATAAAAGTGAAAAACAAATTTTACGAAGAAATGTTCCTAACAACTTGTTTGTGTCCTACCACTAAACAGTGAGTCCCAGACAATTATTTTACACATGAATAGACACGCTAGATGCAGAGTAGGTAAACTGAATGTCTGATTTGGCATTTTGGTACAATCTGGGGGCAACAATTGAGATAACATAAAAATGACCACAAGTGACATTTTTCCAGAATTTATGCCTTTCGCGTTTGGCCAAAATCATATTTTCAAAAAAGTTGCCAATTTAGTCTCAGTCTATCATTTCACACTTGACGAGATACTCTAGATGATAAATTGGACACTTTGGAGCTCATGGGTGACAGAAAAATAGATAAGATAAAAGTGAAAAACAAATTTTACGAAGATGTTCCTAACAACTTGTTTGTGTCCTACCGCTAAACATTGAGTCCCAGACAATTATTTTACACATGAATAGACACGCTAGATGCAGAGTAGGTAAACTGAATGTCTGATTTGGCATTTTGGTACAATCTGGGGGCAACAATTGAGATAACATAAAAATGACCACAAGTGACATTTTTCCAGAATTTATGCCTTTCGCGTTTGGCCAAAATCATATTTTCAAAAAAGTTGCCAATTTAGTCTCAGTCTATCATTTCACACTTGACGAGATACTCTAGATGATAAATTGGACACTTTGGAGCTCATAGGTGACAGAAAAATAGATAAGATAAAAGTGAAAAACAAATTTTACGAAGAAATGTTCCTAACAACTTGTTTGTGTCCTACCACTAAACAGTGAGTCCCAGACAATTATTTTACACATGAATAGACACGCTAGATGCAGAGTAGGTAAACTTAATGTCTGATTTGGCATTTTTGGTACAATCTCGGGGCAACAATTGAGATATCATAAAAATGACCACAAGTGACATTTTTTCCAGAATTTATGCCTTTCGCGTTTGGCCAAAATCTTTTTTTTTCCCAAAAAGATGCCAATTTAGTCTCAGTCTATCATTTCACACTTGACGAGATACTCTAGATGATAAATTGGACATTTTTGAGCTCATAGGTGACAGAAAAATAGATAAGATAAAAGTGAAAAACAAATTTTACGAAGAAATGTTCCTAACAACTTGTTTGTGTCCTACCACTAAACAGTGAGTCCCAGACAATTATTTTACACATGAATAGACACGCTAGATGCAGAGTAGGTAAACTGAATGTCTGATTTGGCATTTTGGTACAATCTGGGGGCAACAATTGAGATAACATAAAAATGACCACAAGTGACATTTTTCCAGAATTTATGCCTTTCGCGTTTGGCCAAAATAATATTTTCAAAAAAGTTGCCAATTTAGTCTCAGTCTATCATTTCACACTTGACGAGATACTCTAGATGATAAATTGGACACTTTGGAGCTCGTTGGTGACAGAAAAATAGATAAGATAAAAGTGAAAAACAAATTTTACGAAGAATTGTTCCTAACAACTTGTTTGTGTCCTACCACTAAACAGTGAGTCCCAGACAATTATTTTACACATGAATAGACACGCTAGATGCAGAGTAGGTAAACTGAATGTCTGATTTGGCATTTTGGTACAATCTGGGGGCAACAATTGAGATAACATAAAAATGACCACAAGTGACATTTTTCCAGAATTTATGCCTTTCGCGTTTGGCCAAAATCATATTATCAAAAAGTTGCCAATTTAGTCTCAGTCTATCATTTCACACTTGACGAGATACTCTAGATGAGAAATTGGACACTTTGGAGCTCATAGGTGACAGAAAAATAGATAAGATAAAAGTGAAAAAAAAACAAATTTTACGAAGAAATGTTCCTAACAACTTGTTTGTGTCCTACCACTAAACAGTGAGTCCCAGACAATTATTTTACACATGAATAGACACGCTAGATGCAGAGTAGGTAAACTGAATGTCTGATTTGGCATTTTGGTACAATCTGGGGGCAACAATTGAGATAACATAAAAATGACCACAAGTGACATTTTTCCAGAATTTATGCCTTTCGCGTTTGGCCAAAATCATATTTGCAAAAAAGTTGCCAATTTAGTCTCAGTCTATCATTTCACACTTGACGAGATACTCTAGATGATAAATTGGACACTTTGGAGCTCATAGGTGACAGAAAAATAGATAAGATAAAAGTGAAAAACAAATTTTACGAAGAAATGTTCCTAACAACTTGTTTGTGTCCTACCACTAAACAGTGAGTCCCAGACAATTATTTTACACATGAATAGACACGCTAGATGCAGAGTAGGTAAACTGAATGTCTGATTTGGCATTTTGGTACAATCTGGGGGCAACAATTGAGATAACATAAAAATGACCACAAGTGACATTTTTCAGAATTTATGCCTTTCGCGTTTGGCCAAATCATATTTTCCAAAAAGTTGCCAATTTAGTCTCAGTCTATCATTTCACACTTGACGAGATACTCTAGATGATAAATTGGACACTTTGGAGCTCATAGGTGACAGAAAAATAGATAAGATAAAAGTGAAAAACAAATTTTACGAAGAAATGTTCCTAACAACTTGTTTGTGTCCTACCACTAAACAGTGAGTCCCAGACAATTATTTTACACATGAATAGACACGCTAGATCGAAGAATTGTTCCTAACAACTTGTTTGTGTCCTACCACTAAACATTGAGCCCC
>CAJHNH020006598.1:0-11444 GCA_905116865.2 Candidula unifasciata | reverse complement strand
CAGATAAAACTGGCTCTCACCCAAAAATAACAATAAATGATGAAGAAATTGACAATGTCACAAACTTTGAATATCTAGACTTTATAATAAACAACAATGGAGAGTGTTCAACAGAAATTAAAAGGAGAAAGGCCATAGCAATGCAAAGATTTAACAGCCTTAAAAGTCTATGGTTAAGCACCAGCAAGGAGATCAAAATTATAATTTTCAGAGCATGCATCTTCCCTGTGGCTACATACGGATGTGAGTCGTGGACTATCTCTCAGTCCTTAAGAAAGAGAATACGGGCTGAAATGCTATAGAAAGATTCTCAGAATATCTTGGACAAAGAACATGAGAAATATTGACATCTTGAAGATCTGAACATCAAGGAAGATTGGGTGATAAACAGCATCCTATCTCAAAAGCTGAAATATTTTGGTCATATCAAGCGCCACAAAGGATTGGAAAAAATTATAGCAGAAGGCATGGTACCAGGAAGGAGGGGCAGGGGCCGAACAACACGAAGATGGGCGCCGGATATAAGTGACTCCTTGAGTGTGAAAGTGCATGAGGGGGGAGAACTGGCGAGAGACCGAGTTTCTTTCAGGCAGACTGTGATGAGAGCAACGTTTTGCAAAGGACCTGCTACATGATAATGATGATAGTTTAATTGATATAATAGTGACTGCAGGTCTGATATTGTTATTGTGTATAGAGGTTTAATTGATATAATAGTTACTGCAGGTCTGATGTGGTAATTTTGTATAGTGGTGTAATTGATTTAATAGTGACAGCAGATCTGATATGGTTATTTTTTATAGTGGTGTAATTGATAAAATAGTGACTGCAGACCTGATATGGTTATTGTGTATAGTGGTGTAACTGATACAATAGTGACTGCAGATCTGATATGGTTATTTTGTATAGTGGTGTTATGTTTAAAAGTGACTGCAGGTCTGAAATGGATTTTTTTTTTTTTTGTACAGTGGTGTAATTGATAAAATAGTGACTGCAGGTCTGATACCTTCTCGTGGCATTATTATTATTATTATTGTGATGACTGGAAAGGTCGACTGTAGTAGAGGCAGAGGACGACTAAGAGAGACGATAATTGAGGGACGGAAGTTATGGCCCTGAGAAATATCATCTGTGAAAGAGGAACATCATCAGCGAAAGAGAAACATCATCAGTGGAATGCATTTTCCTTCTTCAACGATCTCTGTTAAGGATGTTGATGATGATATATACCGTCATTATGTCCTAATAAAAACCTGTTTGAGTGATACGGTCAACATCATCTTCCACATCTACTTCCCATGACTTTACCTGGTGCCCATTTTCAGCTGGATGGACCTGGAAGTCGAGAATCGGACTCTATGCTGATTGGAACCAACCACTTTGTCTAGCAGACATGGTCTCTAGCCACCACACAACCACGGCGCAATGCCAGTTTCAATAATGATGCAAATATATGCGTTTTAAAATCGTTTTATTTGTCTCTCTGAAGTGTCTCTGCCTTATATGCGAGGAACCAACAGTCTGCGTACGGTTAAACAAGATGTGCAAAACGGGTGTACATGCAATGTTCAAGTTATGGAACAAAACCATAGTCCAGAAGTGGGCGAGCAACCAAAACCATCCTCCGGGTTCCTACAGCTGTTTGAGCACCTAAAAAAAGGAACAGTCATTTGAATGCGGCTATTTAAGCCGGCCATGTTGTATCGCCAACATGTTTTGTTAGGTGGCTCTTCAATCTTCAATCAGATGTCCTTCATTCTGAGACGAATGTTACGAATTCCTTGGACGGCCAGAGTAACTAACAACGATTGCTAGAAAGAAACTAATGAAAGTAGATCGCTATTTACGAAAATAAGAAAGAGACACTGTTCTTTGGCCACATACTCAGAAGATGGACATTCGAGAACATCGTAGCAATTGGAAAGATCAATGGGAAAAGGCATAGAGACAGATCAAGAGAGATGATGCTGAATTGGCTGAAACGATGGCATGGAGGGATATCATAAAGAGAACTGTTCCAGGCAGCCAGGGATAGTGATCTGTAGAGACGCATAAGCGCCTACGCCAGTTAGCAGGGCACACGATGATGAATTATTGTCTCCCTATCTCTTCAGTTTTCAGTCAGATGTCTTTTATAATAAATATTGCTGTTGTCTCCTTATCTCTCTAACCTTCAGTCGGATGTCTTTTATAATAAATATCCTGTCTCCTTATCTCTCCAGTCTTCAGTCAGATGTCTTTTATAATAAATATCATGTCTCCTTATCTCTCTAACCTTCAGTCAGATGTCTTTTATAATAAATATCGTGTCTCCTTATCTCTCCAGTCTTCAGTCAGATGTCTTTTATAATAAATATCATGTCTCCTTATCTCTCTAACCTTCAGTCAGATGTCTTTTATAATAAATATCGTGTCTCCTTATATCTCTAACCTCCAGTCAGGTGTCTATTATAATAAATATTGTGTCCGGAGGCCTTACTGTTTTACATTGCAATTGCTATTCTGAGAAAACTCAAATATATACGCCTTTTAAACATATGGACTCCCCGTGTGGGTTCCGCTGCCCCTGTGTACAGAAAACAAGAATAGACTAACTGCCTACCCAACAAACATGTCGTAGGAGTCGACTAATTGGGCGATTCATTTAAAGTCGGAGTGCATCTCCCTGAGAAGCAAGGAACAACATTCTGCATGCAAATTAGTCAGACCTGTAAAACAGATGTGCACGCAAAACTCAGTTTCTGGAACAGGACTAGAGTCTAGAAGTAGACGAACAACCAGAACATTCCGCCAAACTTACAGTCGGTCTGACTGATTGACTTTCTACCCCACCAGTACATGACACAATGTGCTACCATGTGGATGAGGATCACCGTCGAGAGGTCCCAGAAACCGCGTTCTGGCAGGAGCCAGGGTGGGGCTTCAAATAACGAAAAATGTCATCCTAAAAAAAAGACAGCAAGTAATATATTATATTTAACAGTCGGTGAACACGAAAAAGAGAAAATATACGGATGATGGAAATAGATCGTTTTCCACTTTTTTTTTAGTAACACTAAATACAAGGTCCGTAAATTAGGTAATGAGATAATTCCTTAAAAATTAAAATAATCAACAGTTTAGTAAATAACCTGCATTTTATCTATAGTAAACCTCTTGTTCATTGATACAGCGAGTGGCACGATCTAACAAACACTGGAACGACCACTGTAGTTCTTTTATTGGAAGATAAATTGGACTTCCAGGTCTTGTTGCATTAATAATCATTTCCACACCACTTTTAAATCCTGAATACCAGCTGAGAATCTGTGCACGAGATAAAAAAATTATTCCCATAAACTTGTCGCATCAATTGAACTGTCACAACGGCGCTTTTCCTGAGTTTTAAACATAATTTAATCTTGGCATTTTTGCTCCATGCTGATTATGTAACAATGCAACTCAGACTAGGTTAACAAAATTGCGGCTTATTTGTTGCCTGCTTATCGGACAGCGATGAAACGTTGCCACATCATAGACGAAGGTTGCCTTTTTGGATTCCATGCTTTGATTCATAGATGGCGTTTTTGTCATAGCCATAATAAAATCAGTCTCATTACTTAATTGTCGGACCTTGTAAAAAGGAATGTGTCTGCAAAATCAAATTAATCATGTTGTTTAATTTTCTTAAAAAAAAATTGCATTTGTGAACAACAACAAAAACAAAAAACAAAAAGGAATGTGTTGAGGTTCCTACAGACAGTGAAGCCTTAAACTTTAGCTTAGTTAGTCTATGCGTAAATCCATCACTGGCATATATCACTGCTGTTTCTTGTAGAACAAAAACCTTCCTGTGGTGTGATTAAAGGTAAGAGCACATAACTTTCAATGTTGTTTCTTTTAGATAAACCTCCATGTGATGTGGTCAATGTTAGTAGCCCGTAACTATCATTGTTGTTTCTTTTAGAAGAATCTCCATGTGATGTGGTCAATGTTAGTAGCCCGTAACTATCATTGTTGTTTCTTCTAGAAGAATCTCTATGTGATGTGGTCAAGACTGGGAGCCCGTAACTATCATTGTTGTTTCTTTTAGAAGAATCTCCATGTGATGTGGTCAAGACTGGGAGCCGGTAACTATCATTGTTTTTTCTTTCAGAAGAATCTCCATGTGATGTGGTCAATGTTAGTAGCTCGTAACTATCATTGTTGTTTCTTTTAGAAGAATCTCCATGTGATGTGGTCAAGACTGGGAGCCCGTAACTATCATTGTTGTTTCTTTTAGAAGAATCTACATGTGATGTGGTCAAGACTGGGAGCCCGTAACTATCATTGTTTTTTCTTTTAGAAGAATCTCCATGTGATGTGGTCAAGACTGGGAGCCCGTAACTATCATTGTTGTTTCTTTTAGAAGAATCTCCACGTGACGTGGTCAAGACTGGGAGCCCGTTACTATCATTGTTGTTTCTTTTAGAAGAATCTCCATGTGATGTGGTCAAGACTGGGAGCCCGTTACCATCATTGTTGTTTCTTTTAGCAAAAAGAACCTTTGTGTGATGTGGTCAAGACTGGGAGCCCGTAACTATAATTTTTTTTTCAGCAACAAGAACCTTTGTGTGGTGTGGTCAAAGCTGGTAACCTGTAACTATTATTGATGTGATGTGGTCAATGTTAGTAGCCCGTAACTATCATTGTTGTTTCTTTAAGCAACAAGAACCTTCCTGTGGTGTGGTCAGTGTTAGTAGCTTGTAACTATTATTGTTGTTTCTTTTAAAACAAGAACTCCCGTGTGATGTGGTCAAGTTTGGTAGCCAGTAACTATTATTGTCGTTTCTTTTAGAAACAAGAACCTTCGTGTGATGTGGTCAAGGTTGGTAGCCCTTACCTATTATTGTTGTTTCTTTAGAAAAAGAACCTTCGTGTGATGTGGTCAAGGTTGGTAGCCTGCACCTATTATTGTTTCTTTCATAACAAGAACCTTCGTGTGATGTGGTCAAGGTTGGTAGCCTGCACTTATTATTGTTTCTTTCATAACAAGAACTTTCGTGTGATGTGGTCAAGGTTGGTAGCCTGTACCTATTATTGTTTCTTTCATAACAAGAACTTTCGTGTGATGTGGTCAAGTTTGGTAGCCCGTAACTATTATTGTTGTTTCTTATAGAACAAGAATCTCCGTGTGATGTGGTCAAAGCTGGGAGCCTGTAAAGCAGCTGGCATGAGTTGTGGCTTTTCCGAGAAATGTTGTCAGTATCTGGAATGCAAGAATCTTGCCAATATTTATCTTTGTTTTCAGGCAGGTACAATTTTTTCTGCCCAAACAGGTTTAGGCTGGTGAAAATATATATTAAACCAAACTAAAAGTAGATCAGCGGGCTTCAAATTTAGTAAATAAAAAAAAGAAAAGTTACAGTTGCTGATACAGAGCCTTCATCGGCACATACATAAATCAGACAAAACCACATGAATACATAAAATTACTTAACTGGCGTATCCTAAAGCAGCCACCTTGCCAGTCTTGTCAGTGAATCAAATTTTCGCCAGTTAAGGCAGGGAATAACGTTCTGCTTCTCCATAGCACAAAGCCTGTGCAAAATTGTAAAGATCATTCGTTGCCCATGCAGCAAGATCCCATCTCAGCCTGCCTTGTTTACTCAAAGGTTAGGTAACACCAGTACGTTTGGAACAACGAAGGCTTCAGAGGCTGCCGACTCAGACCAGCAGTGCTAAATCAGTCCGTCTATCGGAGCTTCCTCCCTAAACCAGCTGCCAGCCAAGACCCTGCCATAACATGCAGTTGTCAGACTAAGTTTTCCTTTTCCTAGGAGATGGCTGGTATCCTCCCCAATGAGCTCCTCCCTCTGAAGCCGTTATCACAATGCGGGATGTCAGGTTTGGTTTACGCCGTCCAACGTACGGCGTTAACGGTAGTTCATTCATATCTGTCCATGACCTGGCAGCTGGTAGGTATACTAAATATCAAATAATTGTTCTGGGGGCGGGGTCGGGGGGGGGGGGCGCAAATTTGGAGGAACTAAATGCTGCTGGACTGTGTTGTTCTCAGAGGGACAATCAGGAGGGCACGATGGATAGTGAAGAAAATGACCGCAAATAGGTATAGAACTGAGCGTGTGAGAAGAAGCAGGTACAATAGGAATAAACTCACAGGGAGCAAGTACAGCAGGGATCTACCAGTCGTCAGTAGAAATTATCCTCGTCGACAAGTGTTTCGGCCCACGATTCCTAGACACTTTCGGAGGTGGGCACACCTTAGTTCATGAAGCTCAGGGCTGGTACCCTGCTGCACGAAATTACCGGATTGTGTTTTCTTTCGGATAGGGACAAGACGACTTAGTGGTTTGCAGAAGGTACTGTGAGATAAGAAGTCGTCGCGGCAGCCTAATTAAAGCAGTCAGCGTACCTGGACGACCGAGCGACAAGCTTACGATTGGTTTACCGGACACATGTTGGACTTTTATTAGCAGGTGGCAGAGGATCACTGGTAGACAATTCGGACACGATGGACTTTCAAGGGGTGAGAAACCCTTTTCAACTAGACACCCCGACCAGCTCACCGAGGCCCGTCCCCTACGTTGTTCCGTTGCGTCCAAAGCCAACTCGAGGCCCTTTCGGCTGCCTCACCCAGTTTTTTAAGTGTTCATTTCCGTTCATTACCGCGCAATCCTAGTTCTTTAACCACATTGTAGAGCGAAGTGGAAACGAGGCCTCTGGCTCCCACTTCGACGGCAAAGACCCCCTACTGTGTATGCCTCGTTTCTCCTCAGACCGGCTGCTAAGTCACAATATTTCTCGAGCTTATATGTGTGACTCTCGTCCATACGCGACTCATACGGGACGGTCATCTCAATCAGGATGAGCTGCCGTTTTTGCGCAGAGTGGAGAACTATGTCAGGTCGCAGACCGGTCTTCCGGATCAACTCGTGGTACCTTTCATGGCCCGGCAAATCAACCGCCAGTAACCAGTCCCTCGCAGAGGGCGCTCTTCCCATATACCTGATACTCCTAAAGGCGTGATAAGGGATCTTTACTTACTATCTAAGGTTATAGCATTGATGATCTTGAAATACCATTCATTAATTGTGGCAGACCTTTCTAAACGAGAGAGGGTCTTGCTAGTTACACTCGTCATCTCCATGAGTTGTGAGTCCCATGCATCCATATTGAACAATATAATACGTTCGTCTCGAAAGATGAAACAGGGCCTTCACACGAATCTAGTTTATTAATTATCTGTTGGACTAAGTATTCTTTTCATCATCATGTAGCAGGTCTTTTGCAGAACTTCGTTCTCATCACGGTCTGCCTGATAGAAACTCGTTCTCTTTGCCAGCTTTCCGGCCTCATGCGCTTTCATATTCAAGGAGTCATTTATATCCTGTGCCCATCTTCGTGTCGGTCGGCCCCTGCCCCTCCTTCCTGGTACCATGCCTTCTGCTATAATATTTTTCCAATCCGTCGTGGCGCTTGATATGACCAAAATATTTTAGATTCCGTGACAGGATGCTGTTTATTAGCCAATCTTGCCTGATGTTCAGATCTTTCAAGATGTCAGTATTTCTCCTCTTTTTCGTCCAACATATTCTGAGAATCTTTCTCTAGCAATTCAGCTCAAAAACCCTTATTCTCTTTCTTAAGGACTGGGAGATAGTCCACGACTCATATCCGTATGTTCCACAGTAGTAGTAATAGTAGTAATAATATTAACAGTAGGACGTAGTAGAAATAACAGTACCAGTAGCAGAAACAGTAGTGATAATAGTAGTAAAAACAATACCATTTGTAGTAACAGTAGTAGTAATATTAGTTTTTGTAGTAGTACTAGTGGTGGTAGATTAAAAGAATGTCATTTTTTTTACAGAAGAGCGGATCAACCCGACTTCTGACGTCATGCAGTCTGGCTGGCGTCACTGTCTTCATGGCTTGGACATTACATTGACGTTAACGGCGTGCGTTGAAATAAAATAAAGATATTAAATAAAGACATTTGATCATAATCAGCTGTGTTGAGTTGATAAGTTGATTCAAGAACAGACATCACAGATCCCCGGGCATTACCATAAGCGCGCCTTCCCCCATCCTCAGCAGAAGATACAATACCATTTGTGCGTCGTGTATTGGCCAGATCCCCTCTAAACTCCTCGCTGCATCAGACTGTGCTGATCCATTTCCTCCTCTGAAATCTACACGCTCTCCCACAAGGCCCTAACCACGTCTGCCTTATCATGCATCAGTATTTCACCAAGTTTACAGAGTCAGCCAGTCTGTCCGCCTATTTATATCTCAACACACCTGTATGATCACTGTGTATGGTCTTATTGTTGTCATATGGGATATCAGTGGACAAGATAAATATTTAGGTATCTTACGTACTGCAGTCACAATTGTTGCGGGCAGCCAGCTCTCACTGGAGGCAGAGAACACGAAAACTAGGAGCCACCTGTCACATAAGCCAATCCTACCTCTCGTGACTGAAAACTACGTCCCACAGAATATCTTAACGTCCCTTTTCCACGCCTCCAGACGTGTTCGCTATATTGGACTACACCTGTATTTTACTGACCAATCAGCATTCGAGGTGTGATGTGGTCAAATTCACGTCGGCTGCCTTTACTTCAAAGAACTACACCTGGTATCCACTTAACTCTTTGAGTCCCAGGGAACGCATCATACGTTCATAGATTCCTACCTGGAAGCCCAATGAACGCATGATGTGTCGAATTTAGTCTCTATTTACTACCCATGGGGCGTGTGATACTAAACCCCTGGGACTCAAAGAGTTAAGGCTGAGCCGGCCTGGGAGCAATATCATTTCTGAAGAAAAACCGTGTCCGTCTCACCAGAACCCAAACCCATGGCCGTCCCATCTGCAGTGAGAGTCAAGCCGCTAAATCACGGCCACTCCCTCAAAATACCGGCTAATGGAGAAATTTCCACCTGACGAAAATTGGATGCTGTAAGGGTTGAGATGCTGCTAAAGATACACCATATGGATTGATAGATGTAAGTATACTTCAGCTCTATCGTCTTATGGGTTACAGAGGACAGTGGCGAGCCATGCATGTGACGGTGTTATCCCCGCTGACAGTTTTAACCATCAAGGGGGAAAAAAATTTAATATATCTCATGTATACTTAATATATCTGCTAACTGTTCATTACAAATACTCAACTTGACTTACGTCTCAAACGTTGCTGTTCATGCATCCAAGTGACGATGACCAGTCAGTCCTCTCATCAACTAGTGACTGGGTTAGGTTTTGTGAGTGCACAGATGGCTGTAAGGCTAATTCTAGCACTGAAAGTTCTTGAGCAATGTGGACAGAGAATTGAGGCCACATCTCTCTGGGGATTTGCTTCAGTGTCTTTCCTGGCTTGTCTTTTCTGAATTGCTGCTGCAGTTGTAACAGCTTCATGAGACGCAGCACTTCGATGAAGAAAGGGGCGCCAGAATGAGCGGTCACATGCAGTGCAACTTCCCAGGGTTTAAGATTAATACAGAAGTCTTACAGTAAGGTCTAGAGGTTTTTTGTTCTGTCCACCTTGACAGCGTTTTCCTTTCAGTAGATCACTATAGAATTGGGGGGGGGGGGGGGGGGGGGGGGGGGGGGGGGGGGGGAGTTGGTGGTCAGGCATGCGGACTGTATGATCTGCCCAACGAAGTTGTGATTGTTTTAGAATCTTGTCAGTACTAGACAGTCCAGCTCTGTCAATGACTTCAGTGTCAGAAATGTTGCCATTTTACGTTTAGCAACTGTTCTGAGGCATACTGTGTGAAAGAGGTCCAGCTTCTTAGCATGGCGCTGGTAAACGGTCCATGTTTCCCATGCATAGAGAAGTACAGGAAGTACGACAACATTGTACACATTGAGCTTCGTCTTCAGGCTGAGGCCAACTCTATCCCACACTTTTGTACGAAGTCTGCCAAATGCGCTACTGGCTTTAGATATTCTTGTATTGATCTCTAGATCGATGTGAACCTTCTGAGCCAGTAGACTGCCAAAATATATGAATCTCTCTACTGTCGAACGAAGGGAAAAGAACGCTTGTTATATGCTTTCTTCACTCGTGCAGAAACGGTATCACATGAAAGCTACTAACTGCTAGTAGTACATTGCTATATGCGCACTCTTACCTTAAAAATTGATGTAATGAAATGGTTAATATCACCTGATTTCCTTCTCCAGTTTAATCGTTACGTGCTAACGCTTACAAGTGCCAACTAATCACGCATCACAACTGCAAGGGCTCCGCCTTCCGTCTTAATGCTGACCACACTATCTACCTAGTGCCGATAGTCTGTGAAAATATGGGCGCTCTTCCCATATACCCAATACTCCTAAAGGCGTGATAAGGGATCTTTACTTACTATCTGAGGTTAGAAACAGGATTCAATAAATTCAAGCAATTTCTACAAATGGCAAGACAAAATCAAGCTGTGTTGTTTTGAGTGAGAGGCTAAGAGGAGTAATTGTGGCAGTGTTGGCTGTGCTATAAGAGGTAGCAGCAGCAGTAGTAGTTATGGCGGTAGTGATGGTCGTTGTGGTAGTGGTAATGGTACTGGTAGTAGTTATAGTTGTTATAGTGGTAGCAGTGGTAATAGTGGCGATAGTAGTATCAGTAGTTGTAGTTGTAGAAACAGTAGTAGTCCAGTGGTGGTGGTAGAAAAGATAGTGGTGGTAGTGGTATCAACGATATTGGTAGGAGCAGTAATAGTTGTTGTTGTAGTAGTGATGTGGTGGTGGTGATGGTGCTGGTGTTAGTAGTTATGGTGGCGGTTACAGGGACGATAGTTGTAGTAGCAGTAATAGTAAAGCTAACAGTAGTTTTAGTAGTAGTAATAGTAAAGCTAACAGTAGTTTTAGTAGTAGTAATAGCATAAATAGTAATATTCAGTAGTTTTAGTCGTAGTGGTAGCATTGATGGTGACAGTGCTAGTATTAGTGGCGGTAGTTAGTAGTATATAGATAGTTAGTAGTGTATAGTAGTAGTTAGTATAGTAGTATAGTAGTAGTAGTTTGTAGTAGTAGATAGTAGTGGGGGTTGTGTTTGGGAGTGGTAGTAGTAGGAAAAGAAGGATATGAAGATTTGAAGTAACAAAAAGGAGGGAGGTAGTAGTAGGGGTTGGGATGAAGTTGAAATTTGAGAAATTTAAAGAGGAGCCTAGGTGGGGGAAAAATAATTGGTTTTTTTCGGAGAGTTTTTTATCATTGTTTCACTTGCTTTTCTTATTCCATAAAAAGTCGACGGTTGGGTTCCCTTTTTTTTTAATCCATGCTCGAAACGATTTTTCACCCCCTTTTCCCCATTTTTCGGTTATCACACTAGATCATGACAAGCGGCTTATCTTGTTGGTTTTTCCCTTTCATTTTTTTGAGAAACTTTTAATTTCCCAAATCCGAGAAAACATAAAACAAAGCACCCTCAAAAGGGGGCTTTGTTTATTTAAGGGAT
>CAJHNH020006597.1:0-11457 GCA_905116865.2 Candidula unifasciata | reverse complement strand
TATTTTAGACTATTCCGTGTGTGGGGGGAGGGGAGATCTATTTCTCGTTAACATGTCGCAAAGGCAACTCGATGAAACAGGTGTTAACTGGCTGGTGCAGGGTTACAGCCTAGCTGTAAGACACAAAACCACAGTTTGCAAACACACTTTAAAAGGATGAGCACGAACAACAAGAACTATTCTTCTTTCTCTTCGCATTCACCGGTTGTAAACTCCGGTGGAAGCTTCTGTTGTTTTCGTTCCACCTCTGGATATTAGTCTTGTTCCAGAACCTATGTTGCGTGGCACACCCATTTTACAGATCTGACTGACATACTTTTATGCAGAATTGTTTGGTTCATTGCCTCTCAGGCAGATGCACTCTGACTATCGAGGATAGCACACCCAATTAGTCGACCTCATACTACATCCTTGTTGGGAGGCAGTGGGTCTTATTCTTGTTTTCGCCTCACAATGGGATCCCAGAACCCACACTGAGAGATAAGAACTATTCAGTATCAAACGGTTTGGTAGTCCTAGGGATGTGGGCAAGTCTGGAGTTTGGCCAGATATGAACATTTCACGTGCACACGCACAAGCTGTCCTGGGGTTGTGGTGGATAGCTTGCAGGTCGGTGCAAAACGGACATGGTCAACGTGTTGGTAGTGTTGCGGTGTGGACCTATTGAGGGGAGATCAGAGCAGCTATGGATCTGTCCGAATGATTGTTCTTATCAATCACACCATGGCATGGAGGAACATCCCTAAAAATGGATTGATGGTACAAGTGACAGAAGTCTGTGAATAGACATAACCATGGCATGGAGGCAAGGCAGAAATTCCAGTGCTCTAGTGGGACCACAAATTGCTCACGTGAGCCAAACTGCTTCTTTTTCTTCACTTCTTTCTCTTTTACCAATTGAGAATCATCTGTACACACATGCCCTGATTGTAACGGACTCACAGAACATATTGAGAAAGGTGGAGACATCGTGCAGGGTAACGAGCATCCTTTCCGAAGTCCCAGGTAGTTAGAATCCACTGGATATTTTTTCCAGGCCATGCTGGTGTGTTGGGAAATTAGCAGGCAGATAGACATGTTGACAAGTTTGCAAGACAGTAAGACAAAGTCGCTTATGCTACAACTAGCAGATGTCCTGGGCAATCAGTCGGCCAGACAGAAAAGTTTAAGGAATGGTTATTTGTTTAAATGGGCAGACAGTTTTGAAATCGACCCAAAGATGTGCGCATGTTGAAAAGTTTACAAGACTACAAAAATTTACAAGGCAAAGTCACTTATGCTACGACAAGCAGATGATGGGGAAAAAGACGGTCAGACAGAAAAATTGAATTAGATGGGCAGACATAATTTTAAAACTGACCTTTTTACTCTGTAAAATATTGCGAAGTTCCTTATGATTCAACGAGGCATTTATGACTTGTCGAGTTCAAGTTATCAAGATGGTGGTTTTGAAGAATAAAAAAAATTGTCAATTTTGCAAGCAATAGTTGGTAAGTTGGGAGCTCGGTAGTTAGAAGAACAGTGAAAGTAGATGTTCAGAAAAGATTTCAGATGGCTGCTATGGTTCAGATGGTTGCTCTGGACAGTGAAACAAACAGTTGGTAAAATTGCCTTTTGGTAGTTAGTGACTTAAAGTGAAACAGAAAGTTATCAAGATGGTCTCTAGTCATTGAAAGATATTGCTAGCTACAGTGCCTGACTTGACGAGCACAAGTTATCAAGATAGGGCTTTTATATAAGAAATTTAAAAAATAAAAGCTACATGGTAACTGGAAATGGTGGCCGAGAACAGTGGTAGAAGAATGAGTTGTTATGGTAACAAGGACAGGACAACAATAGGAAATGTGTGTTACCAGTTTAAGGATTAGTGGCCATCTAGTTTTAAAAAAAAGGAACGATCCCTTTTTACGCCTTTGGGCACATTGGGAATATGGGAAGAGCACCCATATTTTACAGACCAATCGGCACTGGGTGGGTAATGTGGTCAGCATTACAAACGTCTAAGCCACGGACGCAACAGTGGGCATCTAGAGATAAAAGTAAATATTCCAGATATTGTAGATCTAGCTGTGGTCTTTTGCAGGATAAGCAACTGACAGAAGGAGCAGGATAAGCAACTTACAGAAGGAGCAGGATAAGCAACTTACAGAAGAGCAGGATAAGCAACTTACAGAAGGAGCAGGATAAGCAACTTACAGAAGGAGCAGGATAAGCAACTTACAGAAGAGCAGGATAAGCAACTTACAGAAGAGCAGGATAAGCAACTTACAGAAGAGCAGGATAAGCAACTTACAGAAGAGCAGGATAAGCAACTGACAGAAGAGCAGGATAAGCAACTGACAGAAAAGCAGGATAAGCAACTGACAGAAGGAACTTGTAGGACAAAAGAGGCAACGACTTAAGACTGTTGTGGAATTTTAACAGTTTTCATTGGGATAAAGATTAGTGAAGTGGTTAAATACTCCTGGAGGTAAAAGTAGTCAGGACATAGGGTTTGTGTATGGTGGGTTACACTACAGCGGAAAGTCACCCTGATTTGAATTCAACGTTCCCTCTGATAGCAGTAGCCACCACCAAATCAGTAAAATTACCCCCCCCCCCCCCCCCCCCCACCCCCACCCTTACACAATGATGGCAATAATCATCGGAGCATGTGTGTTTGTGTCTGAGACACCATCACTTCTGTAGAATGATTACAAACCCCCATCTAATCCGTTCCTCTGTGGAAAAATGCCTTTAAAAATACAAATCACCACTGACACACATCAAGCAATACTGCAAAAAACATCAAATACATCACGGTCAGCGAACATCAGGATTTTTGAAAAGTCGGAATTTCTCTTTGACGTCCAGTAATTCTTCCCAGTTATGTTCTTTTAGCTACTTGTTACCTCAGCCATGATGCTTACACCAGACAATTTCCACTGTTGTCTCAGCCACATGGCTGTCGAGAGGCATTGCACGACTTTTGTCACTGTCACGTGGTTTACGGAGAACATTTCACCTATGCAGGAGCCGTGAAATATTTTGTCATAGCCCTAGTGATTATTATTAATTGCACAACCACAACAAAATGTGACTACACACACCTAAACGAACCACGTGCACGGACTACAAATCCTAACTTTAATCAAGCAAAGGAATTATAATCATTACATTGAACATCTGTTTATTTTCTTGAACATAAAACTAAGCGCTTCACAGATAACATTACATTAACAATTAACACTGTGTCCACACACACCACGGGCTAAGCACTTAAGCTTACAAATGTGAAAATTCGCCCACAGCGACCTGAAATTAAATATCTCCGAGCGATGATACACACTGATATATAGTTATACACAGTTTAACATCATCATCATCATGTGCCCTGCCAACTGGCTTAGGCGCTCATGCGTCTCCACAGATCACGATTCCTGGAACAGCTCTTTTGATGATATCCCTCCATGCCATCGTTTCAGCCCATCCAGCATCATCTCTCTTGGTTTGCCTCTACCCCTGTTTAACTACTGAAGAAAATTCAGATTTAACTGTGATGATAAATTATATCTAACCATAGACATACTACCACCATGAAGTCAATCAGTCTACCGCCGCTCGATCGCCCGAAACCCACGCTGCTGTGCCCATGTGCGTGCAGTCGCCGCTGGCTGGAAGCTCTGGAACGCCGAATCCATGATTTTCAGGGTGCGTCGGCCTTTTATCAACTTCTCGTCTTTTGGCTTGCCGGGTTTTTGTTCACTTGCATCCTAATCAAACTGAATTTATAAAGTCTTTTGCCGTCCTGCCACACTTATATAAGGCTACACCAAGTAATTTACGAAGGTGTGTCCTAGCAGCTGTGTGTACAGGTGAGTTTGGTGTGACCTAGTTGCTGTGTGTACCGTTGATTTTGGTGTGACCTAGTAGCTGTGTGTACAGGTGAGTTTGGTGTGACTTAGAAGCTCTGTGTACAGGTGAGTCTGGTGTGTCCTAGTAGCTGTGTGTACAGGTGAGTCTGGTGTGTCCTGGTAGCTGTGTGTACAGGTGAGTCTGGTGTGTCCTAGCACTACTCTGGATCTTTGGAGGAAGCGACAAAGAGAACCACACAGCAATGAGTCCGCAATGTCTCATGAAGCTAACCTGAGCAAAAAATGCATGCAGAAGTTAGATGTCATAGTTGAAAGGTGGGCTATTCAACTGAGTTTACTCAGGAGCCACAATTTTGGAAATAGGGATCGCCACTCTTTGAAGTGTTCTGGCCATTTGTTCTACTACTCTGTATCGTTTTTTGTTTTTTTTAATGAACGAAATACTGAATACAACTTATCATCCACGAACAGGTCATTTACAGAACATCACTCTCTTCACATAAGGTCTCTTTTTCTGTAACAAATTCTTCAGCCATATGTGCTTTCATAGCCACGGCACCTGCAATGACGTATATCTACAATGGCAAAGGTCTCCCTCTGCACGTTTTTCAGAACCTGCATGCGAAATCCCAGTTCTCTCCAGGTCACCATAACGCTTAACCTGGCCAAAAGAAGCTAGCTTTCAGCAGAGGGTGCTGTTTATGAGCCAATTATACTCGGTAATCAAATCATATAAGTCATTGTAGAATGTCCGCGTTTTATAAAGGCTTTTGGCGGCCTGTCACACTTACATAAGCATACACAAACGAATTCACACAGGAGAGATACCTTAGAAATGTAGTATTTGGTGTCTTAAAAAAAACAACACTTTGTTTAACCATATAAACATCTATACAAGATAAAAACCTTACACAAATGACGATTGTGGTGCAGAATTTTCTCGCTGACACATTCTACAGCGGCACATAGTGATTCATACTGGGAGGAATGGCATACAAATGTAAAATTTGGGGTGCCGCATTTCCTCAAAATTATTACCCCCCCCACCCCCCCCCCCCCCCCCCCTATTCCTTCCGCTGAACTTTCTAGCTACTGTTTATGTTGCGTTTGAGAACCTGGTTATCAGGCACCTTACTCCTGTGATCGAATTTGATTTGATTCAAGAACCAACATCACAGCACTCGGGGCATTCCCATAAGCGCTCCTTCCCCATCTTCAGCAGCCAGCGAAGAGTTCCGATACTAATGGTGCCAGTAGCATTCTGATTAAACGTCCGTCTTGTCTTTCCTTTGAGCCTTGAGAATCTGCTGGAACCTCTCGTCACTCCCCCCCCCCCCCCCCCGCATCAATCTAACCAGACTGTGGTGATCCATCTGCTCCTCCGAACTGTACACGCTCTCCCACAAGGCTTTAACCACGTCTGCCTTATTGTTTACAGGTATTCCACCAAGTTGTGCAGAGCCAGCCAGTCTGTCCACCTGTTCATTTCCCAACACACCGTTGTGCCTTGGTGAAAAAATCATGACAATACTCCTCACCTGTGTCCTCCGCAGTGAAGCATGTCACTCTGCACGAAGCATGCCTGTCCTGATCCTCCTCAGCATGCTTTCTGAGTCAGTTACAATCACGATGTGTGTGTTATCGAATTTAAACATTATAAATGGTGGTTCGAAAGGACGTTATATAAGAAATAGTTGCGAACAAGCTCGGTCACTTACAAGATACGCCTGGCGAAACTAAAAAAAAAAAAAAGAGCAGATTCGAGGACCATCAGTAAAATAACAAGGAGAATGTACCGGACGGAGGATGATCCACGAGGAAAAAAGTCAAGGAGATAAGGACATGAGGAACACTTTGGGACACAGAAAAGGAAGTAGCTCGCTGCTAGCAGCAGGTTCAGCGTGGTCGCGTTTTGTGTGCGTCTGTGTAGAATGGAATTGAATGGAACTGACTACATCAACACTGCAGAAGTACTTTTCAGGGCTCTTGGTGGCGAGCAATGTTAGGCCAATTTATATGGCACACATAACCTAGTCACAATTATAACTTAAAGTTCCCCCTTCAGGTATGCTGTTTAAACGTGACGATTTTTCCCAGTAAAGCACATACCTACGTTTTTTAAGCTTTTGTTTATATATTAAATATTACTTCAAACATATTATTTATAGTTCCCGTAGACTTCTTCACCTCCACCCAAATGTTTTCTTTGTGGCGACGCACCTGTATTAAGAATGATTCACTAACTAGCTAGCTAGTCTTTGGAGAGACAAGAACGCGAACGCCCGCTCACCCGGCACGTGATGATGATTGTTAGCCAGACGACAGGAACACACAAACGAGCACAGGTTCGATTCAGTGTTGCCACTTTGGATGTTTTACATCCAGATCTATATGTTTTCCCTTGCATTTAGATGGCTGTTTTGGCGTTTAGATGGTAGATGTTTTTCTAGAATTTTTTAATTTGGAGTGAATTTATCAAATCTAACTAAGAAACAGAATGAAATTTGACCTTTTCAATGCTATCTTGACAAAAAAATTCGGCCTGATTATAGTAGGAAAAGGCTGTTCCACTTATCAGCTCCCTGATTGGGTATTAAAAAAAATAGAGCAGCTAAAGCATACAAGAGTCATTTTGGATCTTGAGCCTTAACTTCATCATCCAAGCAAAGTTTATCCTGTGGATCTTGTAAGGCAGACTTCAGTAAAGATGAGGACATGATTATATAGGGTAATTCATTTCAATTGCTATGTAATTTGTGACTCTTTCCATTTGAATGTTTTTTTCTAGATGTTTTCCACACAAATTTAGATGTGTTTAGATATTTTTTGACTCCGCGTTGGATGATTTTGTTAAAGAAAAGTGGCAACTACTTCCGGCAGTCCGGTCCGGGATTGTTGTCTGCTAAACTGCACGTTAGAACCATGGATGTATTAGTTTGTTTGCTGTTTTGTACAGACTGAAATTACATTAGATATATTAGCCTTCCGCATTCAGTGAAATCGTTTATAAAATGTATTTATATATCAATTGTATTCGTATAGTATTTAGTATGAGAAAAGTGATAGTCGCAAATTTTATTATCTATCTTCTCTTTAAAGTTTAAATCAATCATCATACATAGTACTGTTAATAATAGTAATACGCGTACTATTTTTACATTAAACTGCACACAACTACGGGCAGTGAAATAAATATAAAATTAAAATAGAAAGCAGGACATGAAGCAAGACATGGACGCAGTTGCTCAGGTAATTATTTATACAATGGGCTCTCCTGTCTTAGGCCGTTAGCTGGACTGCCGCCGATCGCTTAGTGGGAGTTCTCTCCCTTGGCTGCATTGCGAACACGGAGCGGAAAAGTCACGAATCAAATGACATACTTCCTATCATCATACGGTTGCGTGTACGTTTGCGTAGTCATCATACGGTTACGGTTACCTATCATCATACGGTTGCGTGTGGGGTTGCGTAGTCATTATACGGTCATCATAGGGTTAGGGTTAGGGATAGGGTTAGGGGTTGGGTTAGGGATAGGGTTAGCGGCGTTAGGGGTTGGGTTAGGGTAATATGTGACAATTTTGACGTAGGAGTTCCAAATACTGGCCGACAATCTGATGATTGTGGGAGTGGCACCACTGGAAATCTCCCAAATATGACAGTAATAGCGGGCGGCTGGTGCCCTATCGGTGTCTAATTGTCCGTTTGAGTAGCATCCACAGTCCTTCGATTGTTTGGGTGTGAATGTGACTGTGCGTGATTATTTGGAACTCCTGCGTCAGAATTGTCACATCTAACCCTACTCCTAACCCTACCCTTAACCGCGCAAATTTATCGGCGGTCATTAAGTCATACAGATCTGCAGGAGTCACATCCGTGGCAACTAATTCCACTGTTATATAAGGATATATTTACTTTAAAAAAAACCAGATTTCCCTGAAGCGTCAAATAAACAGCCAGATCCGGGGGACACACCCAAGCATTGGCAGCCCTGTTGTCGACCTCACTGCGTTTTTTGATTCGTGACTTTTCCGCTCCGTGTTCCGCAATGCAGCCAAGGGAGAGAACTCCCACTAAGCGATCCGCGGCTTTCCAGCTAACGGCCTAAGTTGACAGGAGAGCCATACAATGTAATAACTTATGTATTAATGCAGAGGACGCAGTCTGTTTTTTGCTTATATGACACAACCCAGTGTTTGTTAACGTTCACATAATAATGTTCTCTAATATTTAATCTTGCTTCAGTTTGGGTAAAGGCTAACCCTAAACCCACCGGGCACACTCTGGCTAACCTCAGTCTCACACTGCATTGAATATTAAAGAATATTAATTATTATTACGTTAACTTAACCAAAAAAATGGATTATGACCCTTAACATCCACAAAGTATTACTAATACTATTAAGGACTGACTTGCAGTAGATTTCGGCCCCTAGAGTCTACATCTACTTATTTATTTAACTGATTTGTTAATTGGTGCCATATTAATGCTGGGCCCCACCAGAATAAGGGACCCATGATCTAAATCTGTGACTATATGATTATCATAAATATAAATTTCAGCTATCCTCCGAATAACGGTCCCAAATTATCGAGGCCAAAAATATACCCCAGGGCCTCAGTCACATGTAAATTGTAGACCTCTTTCCGGCCACTATACCGCCACCACCGAGAGTATCTCCCGCACCGCTACACGCAGAAAGGGAATAAACTAGATGGCTGGGACTCACAAACAAATAAAATGAAGGAAGCTGCAGGAGAGGCCGTAGCTGCTGCTCGTGAGTCCCAGCCATCTAGTTTAGCCCCGCTCGGCGCCTCGCGTAGCGGCACAGGGGAAACTCTTGGCAGTGACTTTGACTCAGCGGAAGCTTTTCTGTGGTACGCTGTGCAGTCATCGGAAAGAGGTCCGCAATTTACATGCTACTGAGGGCCTGTAAGGGTATATTTTCGGCCTCGATAATTTGGGACCGTTATTAGGTCTATGTTGTCTTTCGAGCCACGCGAATGCTTGCGTTACTGCCATCAACTGCTGCTGGTTGTCATTGAGAAGGCGTTGTTGGCTTCTTTGACTGCTCTGCCCGCTGAGCGTGATGTGAACGCCCATTCACTTCTTTGTTGGCGTATAACAGATCTGTCTGTGTAGATTAGTACATCTGCCTCATCTGAATTTTCACTGATGAGAGCACTGACCTCTGCATTAATAGCAACAGGATTCTGCTCCCTGCATCACCCGTCGAGTGTGGCAGTACAGGAAAATGTACAAATAAACACATGAGGCATGAGTATCCAGTCTGCACCAGGGGTGATGTCGGTTAGGCTGCATGTTCACTTGATATCTTCTGCTTGACCTAGCCATGATTTTCCCTTCTTCAGCCTGTTGTCCTTATTACTAAAAAGTCTGGTAGTCTTAGTTTCAGCTTCATAGCAAACGGGTTGCCCCATCTTTGCTCCGCTCCTGTGCCAGCGAAAAACACTCAGAATGTCTATCACAGTCCCTTGTGGAAAGATTGACAGACTGCTGTCTCAGCATATCTAGCATACACTCGCATTAAAGCATACGGTAGCCATCCGAAGTGCTAACACAAACAGTCCGACATTAGAAGTGCAGTTCATCATTGATGATAGCAAAACTTGTCGTCAACAGATCAGCAGTTGTCCGCGTGATCAATTTTAATACGGGTCCCGCAAGCATTGAACGACAGGCATCGCGCCATTTTCTGAATCTACAATTCACACCACCACGTTGGTCACAGTCGAAAAAAAACATTCCAAATGCAATCCGCAGCTCACAGGGTCACGCCATGCATTCAACTCAGAAGCTGGGCGACGAAACTATATCCAGTCTACAAATGGAGCAAAAATGCATCGGCCACCGTCCGGCAGAAGCAAAAAATTTGCCTCTGTTCCGAACGGCGCCGCTGTCTAGCATCCATTTTAACCGGAAGTCATTACTAAAAAGTGCTTGATGCAATGAGTGTTTCTTATCGACGAATATTTTGAGGTATACCGGAGTCTTCCAGATCCTGATACTTTGGTTCATGGTGGGGAGGGGGGGGGGGGGGTCAAGTAGATATCTCATTATTTGTCCTCATTTCAGTCATGAATGATGATACTTATGTTAATGACCTTATTAATTTTGTGCATTAGACATCAATACTAAACACTTGATTGTGCCATTAGCAGGTATGTTAAAACATTCAGGAAAATGTTCCGTTGAGAAAAGTTTACTGTTTGATAGTCCATAAAGTAAAATGCATCCGTTTTGTAACTCCAGTAACTGTGCTGTCGACACTTTCTGATATACAAATAATTTCTCTCTCACTAGTCTCCACCGACATACCCAACAGCTGTTCCTGATATCACTTCTGGAATAAAGCAGGAGCTAGATTATGAAGTAAGTCATTTGGAAAATGAGTAAATTATGTCTGCCCCAGGGGATGGTGGTAGGAGTGGGATGGTGGCCAGATACTCACCTTCTGGCCTGAAGGTCTTGTGTTCGAACCCACACCTAGGAAGATTTTGTTGTTGTTCATAATTGTCTTTGGGTCCCAGGACAACCTATCATAAAATGTGTAACATAAAGTGACATATGAAGTTGATCACATAAAAAAAGGAGAAATAATAGTGTATGTAGGTCTGTGTGTTTTTCCATGTTCGCCCGTAGTAGGATGGTTGGCATGCTGTGTTGTGGTGTACAACTCTCACAGAGTGCTGATGTGGTCTGTTTCCGTGTTTACCCTTAGTAGGGTGGTTGGCAGGCTATGTTGTGATGTTCAACTCTCACAGAGTGCTGATGTGGTCTGTTTCTGTGTTTGCCCTTAGAAGGGTGGTTGGCGTGATGTGTTGTGGTGTACATCTCTCACATAGTGCTGATGTGGTCTGTAGAAACATGAGTCTGGCACCACATGTCTGAGGTAGCACTGGCGTGAAAGGGATCTTTGACTCTGGCGTTGGGCTTGAGTTTGGTAACAGTGAAATATAACAGTCCCATCCACGCTAGACTACAGGTTGTTTTGAAACAGTTTTGTGGTGCCCTAGTATAACTGAGCTGTATGGCTGTATGGCTTAGCTGGCCTTATGCAATTTGTAATTGTTTGTTTCTCATCCTTTAGATTTTAATCCTACATACTGCAATCCTTGGGAGCCGCAGTGGTCTAGCGGCTAGAGGCTCGCCTGCGGATCAGAAGGTCGTAGGTTCAGGTCCTACTTTTTTCAAAAATAACCTTGACTACCATATCAACCCAGCCTTGAGTGGGTAGCAGGTAGTCCTGGGAAGTAAAGGCGGTCAGCGTGATGGTGACCACATCACCCACCAAATGTCCCTTGCTCTGTAAAAAACAAGTCTAGCCCTCTACAAATACGCCCAAAGGCACAGGAAAAGGGTCCTTTACTTTTACTGCCATCCTGGAAGGGAAAACCTTTTTAAAAAAAGAGGGAATCAGCTAGCCAAGTGGTTAGAGCACCAGGCTGTCATCTAGGAAGTGTGGGTTTGATCCTTGGTAATGAGCCGATGGTTTTTTCTGTCTGAGGAAACAATTAAAATCACAGACACAAAATAAAATTTAATGCCTCCCTACAGAACAGGAGATCCTTGTCGATTGGAACG
>CAJHNH020006596.1:0-11463 GCA_905116865.2 Candidula unifasciata | reverse complement strand
GTGGTAACACATGGGCAATTATGTCCGTGTTGACAGGCTAGAAAAGTAAACAGTTAACAAAGCCAGGACTTAATGAAGTGTGGGTAACACATGGGCAATTATGTTCGTGTTGACAGGCTAGAAAAGTAAACAGTTAACAAAGCCAGGACTTAATGAAGTGTGGGTAACACATGGGCAATTATGTCCGTGTTGACAGGCTAGAAAAGTAAACAGTTAGCAAAGCCAGGACTTAATGAAGTGTGGGTAACACATGGGCAATTATGTCCGTGTTGACAGGCTAGAAAAGTAAACAGTTAACAAAGCCAGGACTTAATGAAGTGTGGGTAACACATGGGCAATTATGTTCGTGTTGACAGGCTAAGAAAAGTAAACAGTTAACAAAGCCAGGACTTAATGAAGTGTGGGTAACACATGGGCAATTATGTTCGTGTTGACAGGCTAAGAAAAGTAAACAGTTAGCAAAGCCAGGACTTAATGAAGTGTGGGTAACACATGGGCAATTATGTCCGTGTTGACAGGCTAGAAAAGTAAACAGTTAACAAAGCCAGGACTTAATGAGTGTGGGTAACACATGGGCAATTATGTTTTCGTGTTGACAGGCTAGAAAAAGTTAACAAAGCCAGGAGTTAGAAGTGTGGGTAGCACATGGACTTATGTTCGAAAAAGTAAACAGTGTGGGTGTGGGGTAACACATGGGCAATTATGTCCGTGTTGACAGGCTAGAAAAGTAAACAGTTAGCAAAGCCAGGACTTAATGAAGTGTGGGTAACACATGGGCAATTATGTCCGTGTTGACAGGCTAAGAAAAGTAAACATTTGGGTCCATTGGAATACAGTGGATCTTGAGACACTGGGAAAAACATATGTCGCTTGGGGTTTGTGACGAACTTTGGGACATCATGTGTATTGTGGGATCCGTGTGGATTGTTAACCCAGTTGCGTGGTAGTTTGAATCAGTCAGTTGCTTTCAGTTCGTCTTACTGGATGGACGTGTTGTTCGAGTCCAATGGTTGAACAAGGTGTTTTATTCTGTTGGAGCTCGTGTGAACTGTCTAACTGTTTTTCATTGATCGTGAAATAGACTTAGTAATTATTAGGGCTGTACCGAATAGTGATTTTCACTTTTGGGCCGAATACGAAAAGCGGGACTAACTATTCGGCCGAATACGAATACAAATACATCCTTCAGTCAGTCTGTGGTAACTAAAAACTAGGATTGAAAGAATTCAAAGTATTATAACAAGTAACTAAACTTGGAAATTGTCACTGATAGCTTAGTTAATGCAGGAAAGCTGCATTAGCTTTCAACAAAAACAAATCGTCCAATGTTGTCAGCATTAGGGCCGTGTATGCAGAAGCGGGTGTAAAATAACTACTAATCGTAATCAGCCCGACCGCAACTATTCGGCCGAATACCGAATAGTCAATAGGTCAACTATTCGGCCCCGAAGCGAATACGAAGCGAATATTCGGTACAGCCCTAGTAATTCTGGGATTGTCTAGAATAGAGTTGTGTTGTGAGGTCGGCAGTGTTGCGGCTATGGGACACGTGGTTGACGGGTTATCTGTAAGGGTACAGAATCTGCCGGGGAACTTGTGTGTTAACCAATGTGTAGGCGTGATGGGGGGAAAGTATCGGAGGCTGATTGACGAGCTGACGGGGGGTCTGGAGTCTTTACCAAGAGATGTGCATCTATCTTTAAAGAACTAACTGCCAGAGGAATGTCACTGCACATCACATAGGTGTAACTACGCGGTCTGGTGTGAGTTGCCCGTAGCAGGCACCTGGGACATAATTCGTTAGGGTGTTTTGTGCATGTCTAGAGAGACAGCCGATGTGTGTATTGGGACGGCAATAGAAAACTTGACAGTGTGTCATCAATCACCATTTCATCTTCGTCGTTGTCTTCGTCTGTAATTAAGAACGAACGAACGAACGAACTTTATTTTTAAAGGGTCACAAATTGGGCACGCAGCCCGTCTTAAATTCGGCCCTTCCAAACACCCGTCTTTCACACTGCAGCTGTATTTTATCAATAAGCATGTTATATTTATATGATAATATGAGTAGTATAAGACGTTCTGTTTTTTGCGGAGGGCCGTGCCCTCTCAGCCCTCCCGAGGCCCTCTCAGCCCTCCCGATGACCTCCCAGTCGTCAGCCTAGCACAGGTGTTAATCCTGAAGTTCAAAGGGTCAATAATTTGGGTCATATATTTTTTTTTCAAGTTGGTTAATTATTTTTTGCATCTGTCACCCCCAGAAATAAAATCTTGTTAATATATTTTTTTTCAATAATGACAGCACGCGTGCTTGGTTTTAGGGAAAGGTATAGGAAATTGATACTTTGTAGGCATTATTATCTTCATAACTGCAGGTGACAGGTGGCGTTATTTAAATGGTGAGGTCAGGAACACTATTTAGGTGAGCAGCGGGGTCAGGGGACCCGGGGCGACTAGGAAGGCGGCATGATGACCAGGGATGTATTAGAAAGGGCAGATTGGGCGCCGGCAGCATCATCATCATCTATGTCATGGTAGCGAAGGTCGACCGCTCATGGATGGTTTGAGCTATAGTAAAAAAGGACGACAGAATGCTGGGTGTCTGGTAATACTGTGGATGGTCGAAGAGAAGGGGCATAATTGGCAGACTATCTGACTTTGTAAATAAGTGGGCGAAGGTTCTGATTGGTCAGTAGGCTTCAGTAGTTATTCTGCTGGAACAGTCGATTTAGGAAAAACTCGGCAGTTGGTGTCGCTCAACGGGGTACGCCCGCCCGCCCGCCCGTCCGTACGCACGCACACACGCACGCCCGCGGGGGTCGTTTTAGGGGATAGATACAGAAACCTAGGAAAGTGGTTTGATGGTAGGGAGAAAGTGGCGCTGGGGCGCCATCATCATCATCATCCGCGTCGTCGTAAACTGTCCTTTTTCTTAGTAACGTTAAACCATTCTTGGTTACTTTCTGTTTCGTAAATTAGAGACTAATAGATAGCTGTGGATAGCTGACTGTACCTATATAAGGGGGATATATACATAACAACTACACCATTTTTATAACTAAGACAAAAATAACACAACAATATTTTTGCGTTTTATATTTTCTTTTATTCATAAAATTAAAAGTTGGCGTAGACATCTTCTCTTTGCAAGTGGCCAAGGAACCGAGTCATCTAGAGAGGCAGCAGGTCGGTTGTTTTCAACAGTCTCAATGTGTCAGATGACATGATCCGGTATATATTCGTCCGTGTTGGGGCTGTTCTCGTCAGCGTAGGGTTCTGTGATCCTAGGTGTAGGCGGGTAACAAGGAATGGTTAGCAGCTCCAGTCGATCAAACTCTGTCAGGATCTCCGTCTTTAGTTCAAGTAGTTGTTCAAATTCTAGGCGACTTAGTGTCAGTCCAGTTTTGGTGGGAAATTTGAGATCTGCTTTACCAAAGAAACGTCTCAAGTGGAGTGCGGGTGTTCCTGTATAAAGCGAGACTGAAACAGCGTTCAAATCAGCACCCAAAGGTTTCACCACCTCGTCGCTCCTTCGTCAGTCATACACCCAACTGGTCGGGACTGTAGACGTCGTCGGTTAGCGGATAACGGCGGCAATAAGATGACGGTTGCTGCTCACGGCTGTTATATACCCACAGTGGGAGCTTGTAGAACTGTTTAAACTCGACATTTCCGGACTTGTTTTGATGATTAAGGGCGCAACGAGGCGCCAACTATTCGATCGTTTGACGTATTGTCTATATGAAGACGAAAACGCTGTAAAACTCGGCGCAGGCGACCACCGCGGCGCATTTAATCAGAATAAATAAATAACGTATAGTCCACAAGTACTGCTCTGCAAGTCTTGTAATGTACGAGGGTTGTAACTGAAGGGTCTGGTCAGTGGCGCTCGATGAATCTTATGATTTCGGCGTGGAAGGCGGGAGCCCGAGGGCGTCAAAATAGGTAAAACGCCCGACGCCATCGTAGTACAGACCAAGCCAATGCGAAACCTGGCTGGTCGCTACCATCTGATTGATGACAAACGCCGCTGTCTTGTGCGGTTGAAATGTATAGTATTTGATCACGAGCCAATACGTCTACAAGATGTGTTTCGGGCGCACAATGTTGTCAGCGAAGAGTCAATTTTTTTTTTTTTTTGACGTATCTGTTGCGTGTTCATAGATCTTAGGCGTAGTCCAAAAGTACTCTTGTCCGTGGTCTTGGAATTTCGAGTACAGAGTTCTTGTTCAGCGTAGACTATAACTTGTATGGTTCGGCTGTGAAGTGGCGAACTTAAATTCGAAAGACAAACCGCCCAGAGCGGGGCATCTCAAACGGGTCCCCATCCAACAGACTGAATGAAGGTCAAAGAAGGTCGTAGAGAGCGTACGCCGTTTCTTATAATGTCTGTATTCGATATCGTTATACGCATCTTTTACGCACCAGGCCCATAGCCTGACATAGTGCCGAAAAAACGCTTTCACGTAGCGATTATTCCTCATAGTCTGGTGTTAAGGGTTTAACTGGAAGACACTCACGACCGTCGACACTCAAGTTTAGATACGTTAATCCGAAGTGTTGGAATCGAACGGGTTAGTCCTTGTATGAGGAACCGTTAAAGGCTACAGAGTTAATTAGTCCAATCACTAGTCTGGTAGGTGGTCTGACTCCCGAAAAAGTTGTCCTGGGTGTGCGACAACATTCCTTTGGGGATAGAAATTGTTTTCAGATTCACTCGTTTCAGACGGACTCGTTCAACGGATATTTGGCATTGTCTTGGTTAAGGCATTTCTCATAGGGCTACGAAGAATTGGCTGGCTCTAAATTTGCTTTTTCGAACCCAAGGCAGCGTGTGTTATACTCGACTTGTAACCAAACCCACCCTCATGAGCTATAAGAGTGACGACGTCCTTTAAAAGGTGTGCAGTTTGATCTTGACATCTACGCCATTAAGAGGTAGCGGTCTTGGCGAACATTCGGCGTGTGCAGCGTCCCATCATATCAATTTCTTGCTATTGCTGGCTAGCTGTCGCCAGTTTTTTAGACCTTTTATTACCAAGCTCTTTGGTGTCATATCCTCTAACCCGCGGTATCGCTGGATACATGGCAGCAGAAAGAGGGGCCTTTCTTGGCGTCTTCCCATAATTCAGGGTGGCCTTCAAGATATGATTCTAAATGATAACTGTTTTCGCTAGGTGTAATCAACGTATCATGAGGGGAAACTCCGACTTGAGAATAACTGTGCATGTAATGTTGACTGACGGGGTGCCACAGCAGCATCTGGCGGTATACTGTCGCCATTGCCTTAAGTTGACTTTGCTCTGCGACGTAAAAAAAGTATGAAAAGATCCCCAAGTATTCTTCACTGTTTTCCGAGATGGGCAACTACTATAGAGCTCCTCCAGGAGTCTAGCGACCGCTATCTGATGTATTTTCCACAAACTGCACCCTCCTCAACCCCCTGTTTGTGTTTGGTGGTAGCGCTGAACAATCACCAAACCAGAGTGAAGACACTCACACCGAACTTAGGAATAATCAGAGACATTATCAAAGATATCGTGAGTAACTCTTCTTGAAAAAAGCTTCTCTTCCTTGACAGCTGAATGTTGGTGATAATGACGAGATCCGGGGTGGATGCTTTCACCCTTTTACTCAGAGGGCTCACCAGGTGGCGCTGCGCGGCGTCGACTAATCCCGCTTCCTGATGGTTCCAGCCAAGTGATCAACAGCTCCGTGAAGTACCTCTTCCCCGCTTCCCTTGCAAATGTTCTCTAAACGCATCTCCGACATTCCGACCGGCTTAAAGACATCTTGCGCAACTTCAAAACCCGTACCGGACAACCTTCTCTTAACAGGGCTTTACCCGTGCCTGTCCTTTAACCAAGGGAGAACCATGCGACCTAACCGCTGCAGGAAACTACCCAGACCTAGTCCACGTTGACTTCTTCCGCCGAGTAAAATACCGGTAACCATGTCCTGCTGGTTGACAGTAAAAATCTTCGTACATTCAGGACTTCGAAGTAAGGGCACGTGTCTCGACCATTATTCTAGATTGACATGTTTCCCGAGTTCTAAAATGTAACGTCACCACCGAAGATCCAGTCTTGAATGGTATAGTTTTTTCCCTTGTCGGTGGTTAAAAGTATTGTCACTGTCGTTGTCAAAGAGAAAAACGACTCATAGGAACAGTAGTGTGGTTTTGTCATAGATGCGAAACACAGAAAGATAAAACTCTGTCCATAATAGGGACTGTAAACGCACTAAGGAACTCATGACGATCACCCACAGTCTCAGCCGCGCCGAGATCACAGTAGACGTAGTACATTACTCATGTTCGCTATCGATACCTACCTCATAATCACGCGACTAGTGGTATGTCAAGTGTTGGTCGACCACAGGTTGGTGAGGCCAAAATATTCTCAAAGGTCGCTATAACAATCCTTAGCGCCTTTCTCGTAAAGTTTCAGGACGACCATTGTTCGTGTACTTTGTGATAAATGGGTCGCATATCGCATCACCACCCTCCTCGTTTTCTAAAAGCAGTAGATTTCAAAGCCACTCGATAATATCTTCACCTGTCTTGTAGACCCCACCGGTAAAATGTAATTTTCCGAGTTACCTTTTTGCTGTCCTGGGTGGGGTACGCATCCAGATGTCATCTCGCAGATATTAATAACTGCTGGGAAATTGATCGCTGCCAAGGCCGATTTCATACTGTAACTCATTCGATGGTCTGCGCAGTCTGACTAAAAAGTGACCTGGTTTATTGTCGGGAAATATTTTTGCGAGCGTTGCGGTAGTGTCACGTAAAAACTCATTGTTTCTTAAAGACCGTCCTCTATTTCGGATTCGGTAATAGGTAACTCCAAACACTAGACAGAGCGACGGTTCCACATTTTTCCTTGTTCCTCACTCGCGAGCCGTACGTCAGATTGAATAGTGATACACTGATGACAGATTTATAACCACCATCTGAGAGATGGAAACACCTCAGGTCGCAGCCGTGTTTACTGCCACGGTCGTTTACCGTCAGCTTCTTTTTCTGTTGCCAAAGACGGTAATTTTCATCTCACTTCATCAGGCCTTCAACACACTAATTTTTCGTACCTCTCTAGTTTGTTGGTCTGTCTATCCAGCTGTTGAATGAGGTCGGATAACCAAACCACTGACTAAATATTCTTTAACCACCACGGGGCACCTCGTCGTTTCTTGTAAAATCTTCACCCGATAATTTTCGTTGTCGCCAACTTTCTGTATTTCTCCTTATAAAACGACCGCTGAGTTTCCTTACCCGAATCGTCCTTTTAGCACAATAGAGTTTACCGGCTGGTTCTGTTTTGACGCGGCTGACGGTAAGCACTCTTAGGTCCAGGAAAGCCATATAACCTTTCTTGATGTCCTGCCTGGCCTGGCGCGAGTCTCACACGATCACCTTCTTTAAACACAGGTATCCGGCTGGTCGCCATCCGAATACAGTGTCTTCCTACTTGCTCTTGGTTACGCGGCCGGTTAACGTCCACGGGGCCATAACGCATGCTGCGGTGATAGGAATGTTGTAATTCGCAAAAAGAACTCAACAACATCGATATAACGGTGCTTGTTGGTTTTGGTGAAATATCGCCACTGTTATTCTTTCAGGGGCGGTAAATCTTTCCACCACCGCGCTTTAACATCTTCATTCTGTCGTGAAAATGCACGCCCTCGTCGTTTACGAAATTTTAAAACAAACGTCCGATAGGGTCTCGACCTTTGTCACTTTGCAGTTTTCATTGATGCCGCACTCGGTAAATATTACTGAAGCCTCCAGCTAAAGCTTTCCAGTTTTGTTTTTAGGGAATGGCCCAAGCATATTTCTGACACGTCCTATACAAGTAACCAGTAACCCATACAGTCGTTGTCGTTTCGTAAAGATCTCATATCTATCAGATCCGCTTGGAATTGTTGGTTGAGTCCACCGTTATAATCGGAGGCTCTAACAATGTACGCCGTATAGGTTTAGGTAAGTTATATGTATCTTCAATGACTGAGCCAATCTTTGATCTGTTTAGTTGGCACTTTTTGCGTGTCGTTTAAAGGCTACAGTCCCACTATAGCTCCCTGTTGTTTCGATCATAGTAAGTTTTTTCATTTGCGTGGCCATTGTTGCCCACTTTGTGTAGGTATTTTTAAGACTTTTTGGGTTTTCTTTGTCTCAGTTTTTATACGACGTGACCGCTGGTGTACTCGTAGTCAGCTGTCCTTCTTGACAGTTTTTAGCATGCGACGGTGAATGACTCACTGACTCGTGTGTCTTGCTGTTTTATGTTTTACTGGGTATTGGCCGGGCGACGGGAGTGTTCTGTGTCGTTTAATATCCACTACGACCCAATGCTTGTGTCGTATGAATCCAGACATTCGAGTAACGTTGTAATTCCTGTTGATAAGTGCCCGGGCTTTGTCAGAGCGACAGCTCTTTATTTCCAGGACATGTGCATATGATATCCAAATCACTAGGCTATCAGTGACGGGATCGGGTGTACATATGTTTTTGAACCAGAGTCCATCATGCTCGGTTCTATCAATATCAGCTTCTTGGCCATGGTTAGAACCCAAAATACCTTTTACCACGCTTAGTAATTGGCACTAATATGCCGCCGAAAACCCCACCGGTTGTAAAACTCTTTTCGCCTTTTTTGATTGAAGTTCTTTGGTGAGCGCTTCTGAGGTTGTTTTTGTAACGACCAAACGGCTCTTCTGATCGATGTCAGGCGACATTACTTTTAATAACGTTGTGAAACATTCACAAAGTGTCTGTACGAGCGTACCGGTGAGGCGGTTTTTAGATTTCTTTGGCTGTGTGGCTTTCGCCTCGCACAAACAAACGCAGCTCTCGCGGTGTCGCTTTAGCTTGTTCAACGTTTTTTAGGTACGTACACTACTCGTTTCTCGTCCGGGGTATATTCGCTGCGTAGTCCTGAGCTAGTCGGGGTGGTCTGGTCGGTGTCGAACAGCAATACCCGTGGGGTTAGCCGTCGCGTCTTTAAAGCTTCTTGGAACCGTAGGAAACGCTGCCGGGATAACATCTGTTGGGCCGGTTTGGTGATCTGTGAACCGTCACGAGGTTTTTTAAACTACCAGTAATGCGCGTTCAACTGATGGTTCTTTGTTCTTTATTTTTTCCAAAAAGATTTTGTACATATAAATCAACGCTGATGTTCCGATGATGACTCCTTTAGTAAATAGTTTAGTGATTCTGTCGTCCGTCTCAGACATCAAATCGCTATCTCCTCTGCCCATTGTTTCCATATCCATAAGACCTTTGTTAAGGATACGCCCTCTCATGTTGTCATACGAGTTGCCATTCGCCGTAGCACAATAATCTCCTCCGGCACCGGGTCGACCATTAGCGTTCAATGTTTGTAAAACTTCTGCACAACTACAGTTTTTAAACCGCTACCGGTTGTCGGCGATCAGAGAGGTAAGGGATGCCTCCACCGCGGCGTAACTTATAATGAATGTGTCTGTTTCCAAACAGCTACTTTATCGATTTGAAAAATATTCTTAAAAACTGCTTTTAACGGTTACCAAGAAACAAGGACAGTTTTCGACCGAGCGGAATGCTGATGATATGGCGCCCAGCTCCACTTTCTCCCTACCATCATCCAGCTTTCCTAGGTTTCTGTATCTATCGCCCTAAAACACCCCCGCGGGCGTGCGTGTGTGCGTGCGTACAGACGGGCGGGCTGCGTACCCCGTTGAGGCGACACCACTCCCGAGATTTTTCGTAAATCACTATTCCAGCAGAATAACACAAAGCCTACTGACCAATCAATAACCTTCGCCCACTTTATTTACAAAGTCAGATAGTCTTGCCAATTATGTCCCTTCTCGTTCGACCCTCCACATTTACTCAAGACACCCAGCATTCTGTCGTCCTTTTTTACTACAGCTCAAACCATCCATGACATTCGACCTTTCGCACCATGACATAATATATGATTGCTGCCCGGCGCCCAATCTGCCCTTTCTAATACTCCCCGGTCACATGCCGCCTTCTAGTCACCCCGGGTCCCCCTGACCCCGCCCCACGCCCCCCCCCGTTTTGTTGCTCACACGAAATAGTGTTCCTGACTTCACCATTTATATACGCCACTGCACCTGCATTATGAAGATAATAATGTCTACAAAGTATCGATTTTCGAGCTATACCTTTTCCCTAAAACCAAGCCTGCGTGCTGTCATCATTGAACAAATATATTAACAAGATTATTTCTGTGGTGCAGATGCAAAAAATAATTAACCAACTTGAAAGAACAAATAATATCTGACCCAAATTATTTGACCCTTTGAACTTCAGGATTAACACCTGTGTCTAGGCTTTGACGACCGGGATGGCATGGGAGGGCATCGGGAGGCTGAGAGGGCCCTCGGAGGGCTGAGATGGCACCGGCCCTCCGCAAAAAAACGGAACGTCCTTATACTACTAATATCATATTAAAAAAATAAAAAAAAAAAAAAAAAGCACAAAAGAGGGTGGTAAATGCATGCAAAAACACACACACACAAAACACACACACAAAAACAATACACCAAAACACACACACACAAACATACTTAAAACACACCCCCATACCTCACCCAAAAACATTAACAACCCCATTTACCCAATTACTAAATACTACCACCAGACACCCATTCCACAACCCTACAAAAAAATTTACACACAAGAAAACCCAAGAAAAAAATGCAGAAACACACACACACACACAAACAGACATACGCGCACCCTTCCCCAAACACACACGCAGATACAAAGACAAACCACACAAAAACAAGACACCCCACAAATGGGGTACACACACAACACAGCCCAAAAGCACAAAAAAACGAGACACAAAAAACACACGATACAATCGAAAAACCCCAAAAAAACACACACAATCGCAGCACAAAACAACACGTGATGCTAAGCAGACAATAAACAAACCACACCACAACACGCAAAAGCATACGCAGGCATTAATCACACAGGGCACGCCAGATACCGCAGACACACACCCCCAGACCAAAATGCAAAAACATACGCGACAACATATACACAGGCACCAAAACAGAACCCCTACACAACATGTAGACCAAAACCCGAGCCACAACACAGAGATACACATAGATAAATACCACCGAACACACAGAGACATACACGAATTCAAACAAAACGCGCTAACAAGGGTTCAGGAGCACTACAACACAGGCCATACAAAGAAACAAACACAAAAGAGACATTGAAGATCATACTTTGCGTGGGGGATTATGTGAGCACCGTAGACAATTTGTTAGACTTTTGACTAAGTTAAAAAAAATAAGGAGGGGATATGCCGGAAGGAGGAAGAGGAAGGCCCAAGGAGAAGGGTGGGGCAGGAGTGGCAGTGATCCAGATGGGGACAGAGCAGGGTCTGTCAGGATAGGAAGTTTTTGGAGGGTTTTATGGCGCGGGGCCGGGGG
>CAJHNH020006595.1:0-7500 GCA_905116865.2 Candidula unifasciata | reverse complement strand
GACTGAGCACTTATGCGAGTGTTCGGAGTACTGTGATGTCGATTCCTTATTCAACGTTCAATATTTAACATTTTGTGCAGAGCCGCTGAGCCAGCAAATATGTCCGCCTGTTTATTTCCTAAAACAACGGCATGCCCTACAGATAATATCCAGACCTTTGAAGCGAAGCATGCCACTCTGCAAGTATCCAAAATAAAAAGTGAAACAACCATAGAGCCATTAGTAGTCAAAGTAAAAATATCTTGTTCACGTTACTCGTGCATACGACATGTTGGGCTCTGGATTCACCATGACATAACTGCATTTATTTCCCGTGACATTTTCTTATATCCATTTTAGACCGTGTCAAGCTGGGAGCCAAGGTAAATTATTGAGGTCAATGTTTGACAAAATCTGAACTGATGTAGATTTGAGCCCAAAAACTGTTGGCCTATTTGTCCTACTTCTTTGTGTTTCACGGTATAAGCCCCAGCGGAGAGCTTTGGTTGTTCATCCACTCTTCGAACTCTAGCATTTTTGTAGCACTTAAGCTTTGAGCACATACGTTTTACAGATTTGTATTAGTATATGCAGGCTGTTGGTTCCTCGCCTCTCATGCAGGTGTACTCTGACTTTAAAGAAACACTGCTAATTAGCCGAGATGCTTGTTGGGGGGGGGGGGGGGCACTGGGTCTTTTGCCCCCATCTACACACACACATAATCACACACACACACTCCCACCCTCCCCCCTCCCCCACACACACACACAATGGGACCCCGAAACCCATACGTGAACATCTGTCTTGTTTCTACTAAACACGATCTATTCTTCTATAGCTATTGCCTGAAAGTATGACAATTTGTTAATCCTTGTCAAACTATCTATACTGTCAGGTTATAAATGTTTGATTAAATAACTCAAGCTAGACTCGCCGTCCTTACACGCTTGAACGGCGCCAGGCCACACGCGAAAACGCACAAGACCAGATTTCACTGGCATATAAACGGAGCAGTATGGGGAAAATTGCATTTGTGGAAAAAAATAAAAAAGACGTAGCTGATTTAGTTTATGCCAAAACCCAAGGCCCCCCCCCCCCCCCCTTTTTCCACTTTTCTAGGTTTCAGTGCACGTGACTGTGTTTTTTACGATATCTGTCCCTCACTCCCAAGTAGTGACAAGAAGGTAGGAATGAATGCTTAAAACCAGGGCCGGATTGAGACCTGATTGTCTTTTACGATATCTGTCCTCACTCCCTCAAGTAGTGACAAGAAGGTAGGAATGAATGCTTAAAACCAGGGCCGGATTGAGACCTGATTGTCTTTTACGATATCTGTCCTCACTCCCAAGTAGTGACAAGAAGGAAGGAAGGAATGAATGCTTAAAACCAGGGCCGGATTGAGACCTGATTGTCTTTTACGATATCTGTCCTCACTCCCTCAAGTAGTGACAAGAAGGTAGGAATGAATGCTTAAAACCAGGGCCGGATTGAGACCTGATTGTCTTTTACGATATCTGTCCTCACTCCCTCAAGTAGTGACAAGAAGGTAGGAATGAATGCTTAAAACCAGGGCCGGATTGAGACTTGATTGTCTTTTACGATATCTGTCCTCACTCCCAAGTAGTGACAAGAAGGTAGGAATGAATGCTTAAAACCAGGGCCGGATTGAGACCTGATTGTCTTTTACGATATCTGTCCTCACTCCCTCAAGTAGTGACAAGAAGGTAGGAATGAATGCTTAAAACCAGGGGCCGGATTGAGACCTGATTGTCTTTTACGATATCTGTCCTCACTCCCTCAAGTAGTGACAAGAAGGTAGGAATGAATGCTTAAAACCAGGGCCGGATTGAGACCTGATTGTCTTTTACGATATCTGTCCTCACTCCCTCAAGTAGTGACAAGAAGGTAGGAATGAATGCTTAAAACCAGGGCCGGATTGAGACCTGATTGTCTTTTACGATATCTGTCCTCACTCCCAAGTAGTGACAAGAAGGAAGGAATGAATGCTCAAAACCAGGGCCGGATTGAGACCTGATTGTCTTTTACGATATCTGTCCTCACTCCCTCAAGTAGTGACAAGAAGGAAGGAATGAATGCTTAAAACCAGGGCCGGATTGAGACCTGATTGTCTTTTACGATATCTGTCCTCACTCCCTCAAGTAGTGACAAGAAGGAAGAAATGAATGCTTAAAACCAGGGCCGGATTGAGACCTGATTGTCTTTTACGATATCTGTCCTCACTCCCTCAAGTAGTGACAAGAAGAAGGAATGAATGCTTAAAAATAGGCCGGATTGAGACCTGATTGTCTTTTACGATATCTGTCCTCACTCCCAAGTAGTGACAAGAAGGAAGGAAGGAATGAATGCTTACAACCAGGGCGGGATTGAGACCTGATTGTCTTTTACGATATCTGTCCTCAACCCCAAGTAGTGACAAGAAGGAAGGAATGAATGCTTACAACCAGGGCCGGATTGAGACCTGATTGTCTTTTACGATATCTGTCCTCACTCCCTCAAGTAGTGACAAGAAGGTAGGAATGAATGCTTAAAGCCAGGGCCGGATTGAGACCTGATTGTCTTTTACGATATCTGTCCTCACTCCCAAGTAGTGACAAGAAGGAAGGAATGAATGCTTAAAACCAGGGCCGGATTGAGACCTGATTGTCTTTTACGATATCTGTCCTCACTCCCTCAAGTAGTGACAAGAAGGTAGGAATGAATGCTTAAAACCAGGGCCGGATTGAGACCTGATTGTCTTTTACGATATCTGTCCTCACTCTCAAGTAGTGACAAGAAGGAAGGAATGAATGCTTAAAACCAGGGCCGGATTGAGACCTGATTGTCTTTTACGATATCTGTCCTCACTCCCTCAAGTAGTGACAAGAAGGTAGGAATGAATGCTTAAAACCAGGGCCGGATTGAGACCTGATTGTCTTTTACGATATCTGTCCTCACTCCCTCAAGTAGTGACAAGAAGGTAGGAATGAATGCTTAAAAACCAGGGCCGGATTGAGACCTGATTGTCTTTACGATATCTGTCCTCACTCCCTCAAGTAGTGACAAGAAGGTAGGAATGAATGCTTAAAACCAGGGCCGGATTGAGACCTGATTGTCTTTTACGATATCTGTCCTCACTCCCAAGTAGTGACAAGAAGGAAGGAAGGAATGAATGCTTAAAACCAGGGCCGGATTGAGACCTGATTGTCTTTTACGATATCTGTCCTCACTCCCTCAAGTAGTGACAAGAAGGTAGGAATGAATGCTTAAAACCAGGGCCGGATTGAGACCTGATTGTCTTTTACGATATCTGTCCTCACTCCCTCAAGTAGTGACAAGAAGGAAGGAATGAATGCCTAAAACCAGGGCCCGAATGCGGCTTGATTGTCTTTTACATTCATGGTTTTGTAACAGTTAAACTTATTGTATTTAGTACATTGTGAGTTCTGGGGCCCTATTATAGGGAAAACAAGAATAGACCCACTGCTTACCCAAAAGCATGTCGTAAGAGTCGACTTTTATTTTCCTTCGAAGTCGGAGTGCACGTACCTGAGAAGAAAGGAACCAACAGTCTGCAAACAAATGTGTCAAACGAAGGCACACGCAACACTCAGGTTCTAAAACACGACTGCAGTCAAGAAGTGGACGAACAACAAGAACTTTCCGCCAGAGTTTACAGCTTGTGAACGCAAAGAAGAAGAAACTCTCTATCTCTTCTCTCTCTCTCTCTCTCTCTCTCTCTCTCTCTCTCTCTCTCTCTCTCTCTCACCCAACTCTGTCTTTATGTGTGTGTGTTCTGGCCCGCAAGTAGTGACACGCGTGTAGGAAATAATGTCTACAACCAGAGTATACTGAGTCCTCCTGAGTTCCTACACTTATAGAATTAGTATATATATATATATATATATATATATATATATATATATATATATATATATATATATATATATATATAAAAGTTGTTGCGTATCCTTTACAGGACGTTGCAGAACCAACCCTAACAGCCCCTGGCTGTTGTGTGGTTTCTCTAGGCAAATTACGTCCAGTAGTTTGCCATTGCTTACTGGACGGTCGGCTTTCTTGATACCACTGTCGAAACCAACGCAAGGCGCATTGCCCGCAGCTGGGATCGAACCCGGCATCGGCATTACGAAGCGAAGTGTTCGCATCGACTTAGCCACAGAGCCGACTATATATATATATATACATCTTCAAAATGTATGGATAATGGAAATAAATTATCGTTTGATTTTTATTATAATACAAAATGAAGAAAATGTTTGCTATATCACATTATATTGTTTAATATCGGTAAAGTGCATCATTGCTTAACAACAGCTAATTTATTTCATTCGGCGTTATCTTTTATTTTACCTTCAAAACAAAACCAGATGAATTGCTTTCTTATGATCATTTTACAAAGCACCCAAATACGATCATAATGTCAACAAAAAAATGTGTCCTCACACCATCGGAAGAAGACGATTTAAAAAACAACCCTTAAACTGTAAATCAAACTGTGTTTTTAACCTACTTGTATCAATGAAGAACCTTTGTCACGGTCAAGAGTTAAGGAGGTCAACGCTAGGTCAGGTCAACGCCCATATTTTCCCTGACCTCACTTAACCTCTGGACGCAGAAAACCTAGGTCATTTCCTGTTTAGGGGACTATCTTACTCAGTAAACTATTGTTCTTGCCAGAAGCTTCCGACTTCACTGACTAGTTTAGTACAAAAGATAATCAGTCAATCAATTCAGTAAATCAACCAGTCAGTAAATCAATTAGTCAGGTGCCGTATCTACAATGCAGTCTGGTTGCTATGAATCTCCAGAAGAAAATTTATTCTAAAATGTACAGATTACCTTCAGCCGTTGTTTAAATGTAATGCAGGGTATACTGAGGTAACAAACGATTTTCCACGCATTTAAGTGTATACTGGACAAGAACTGGACAAGGTACCTATTTAAGGCTGGGTCGACCTAGGAGCCAAGTTTTTTTTGGGGGGGGGGGGGGAGATGGAAAAATGGGGGGGGGGGGGGGTGTCAGGCGTGTGTATTTGTGTGTGTGTGTGTCCTTCTTGTCTTTGTGTGTGTGTGTGTTTGAATGTGCCTGTGTATGTGTGTGTTTGCGTGAGTGCCTGTGAATATGTGCGTCTCTGTGTCTGTCTCTGTGTGTATCTGTGAGTATATGTCTGTGTGTTTGTTTGGTGTCTCTGTGTGTAATGTCTATGGGTGTGTCTGCATGTGTGTGTATGTGTGTCTGCGTGAATGCCTGTGCGTATGTATGTATGTCTGCGTATGTGTTTGCGTTTGTTTGTCTGTGGGTGTGTGTCTGCGTGTATCTGTGTGTGCTTGTGTGTATGTAGTCTGCGTGTGTGTATCTGTGGTTGTGTGTCTGTGTGTGTATGTGTCTGCGTGAGCAGCAGCATGTGTGTGTGAGTTTGTGTCTCTGGTAGTGTGTGTGTGTGTTGGTGTTTTTGCGTATGTGTGTCTGCAAGTGTGTCTGTGTACTTGTATCTGTGTGTGTTTGTGTGTGTCTGCGTCTGTTTGTGTTTGTGCATGTATGTGTGTGTGTTTGTGTTCGCGTGTGTGAGTCTGCATGTGTGTGTCTGCAGGTTTGTGTGCGTGCCTATGAGTGTGCATATCTCTGTGTGTGTGTGTGTTTGTGTCTGTGCGCGTATGACTGTTTGTGTGTGTGTCTGCGATTGTTTCTGTGGGTGTATAGGTATGTATTTATGTGTGTAGAATGTGCGTGTTTATGTAGGTATGTATGCATGTATATATGTGGGTGAATAGGGATGTGTCTATGTGTGTGTGAAGGTATGTGGGTATATATGAGTGTGTAAATATGTGTGTTTAAGTAAGTGGGTGGGCGTGTGTGTGTGTGTTTGTGTGCGCTAGTGTGTGCATGCATTTTACCACTCATGCTTTTGTGTTTTCCCCCTTGATATACATAATTAGCATATTATCATATGAATATAACATGTTTATCGATAAAATACAGCTGCAGTGTGAAAGACGGGTGTTTGGAAGGGCCGAGTGTAAGACGGGCCTCGTGCCCAATTTTTGACAATTTGAAAACATACTTCGTTCGTTAGTTCGTTCGTTCAATCATGTAGAATAACTTTTTATTTTCGTCTATGGTATTCTAAGAATCTTTATGTAGCCTTTTATGTAGAATGTCTGGCACGTTTCGTTTTTTTTTAGAAAATAGTGCTACAAGGTGACATGGAAATAAAAACCACGACGATCTCAAGTATGACTAACAAAAACCACTCATAAAAACCATGACGATCTCATGTATGACTAACAACCACTCATAAAAACCATGACGATCTCAAGTTTGACTAACAACCACCACTCATAAAAACCATGACGATCTCTAGTATATCTAACAACTACCAATCATAAAAACCATGACGATCTCAAGTATGACTAACAACAACCACTCATAAAAACCATGACGATATCAAGTATGACAGGTTTAGGTTTAGACAACGGATCAAAATCATCGCACAAGGGTAGTAACCCAAAAATGCTCCGTTCTACTTCTGACTCAAGCCTCGTTCGAAGAATCTCAGCACAGTGCATGAACTCCGTAGCACTAGCGATGATCCCGAAATACGCTCAACACTCAAAGGAAGGGTGAGACATATATACGATCAGACAGTTACTGGTACCATCGGAATTGGAACTATTTGCTTGCTGCTAAGGAAGGGGACTGATCACTTATGCGAGTTTCATGAGTGCTGTGATGTAGATTCTTAAATCATCATTTATTACGTAAACAGGTGCATGTCTCCGTGGCTTAGAGGTTAGTTGTTGCTTTTAACAATTACGAAAGACAGCTACCTAGTCATCTTCTTGTGAGATGAAGTTTTTCGTTATTTGAAGCTCTACTCTGGCTCTTGTCAAGGCCGCAATATATCCCGGCCATAAATATGGTCTAATGGCTGAACGCAGTTTCTGGGACCTCTTCACTGTGATCCTCATCCACATGGTGGCACTTTGTGTCATCGGGTGTTTAACGCTTGTGTGATGTCCTGGTGGGGTAAAAGAAAATAGATAAATATGGCTTGGCGGTTTTCAAACCGTGGTACAGGAGTGGCACCGTAAAAGCGAGTGGGATATCATCTGGTAGTATTCCCTAGAGGCGTATGCCAGATCACAGGCTAAAAAAAAAAAAAAAATACTTTCTATGGTGAGCTGCAAAATGGGAAACGTTCCCAAGGCGGGCAAAAGAAACGCTTTAAGGACACCTTGAAGTCTTCACTCAAAGCACTTGGGATGAATGACATCAATTGCCTGCCTCTCAAGACCGAAATGCATGGCGTGCAGCTCTACACAAGGGCGCGGCTACATGTGAGGCAAACAGAACAGCAAGACGTATTGAGTCCTCACTGTCGAAGAACTTTTCGGGCCTGCATCGGCCTCATTAGTCATCTTCGTACTCATACTTGATGAAAAAGAGTGGTCATCATCATCCTGATGGACAACAACAATTCCCTAGAGACAACAGGTTGT
>CAJHNH020006594.1:0-11475 GCA_905116865.2 Candidula unifasciata | reverse complement strand
GAAAAATAGATAAGATAAAAGGGAAAAACAAATTTTACGAAGAAATGTTCCTAACAACTTGTTTATGTCCTACCACTAAACAGTGAGTCCCAGACAATTATTTTACACATGAATAGACACGCTAGATGCAGAGTAGTTAAACTGGATGTCTGATTTGGCATTTCTATACAATCTGGGGGCAACAATTGATATAACATAAAAATGACCACAAGTGACAATTTTGCAGAATTTATTCCTTACGCGTTTGACCAAAATAATATTTGCAAAAAAGTTGCCAATTTAGTCTCAGTCTATCATTTCACACTTGACGAGATACTCTAGATGAGAAATTGGACACTTTGGAGCTCATAGGTGACAGAAAAATAGATAAGATAAAAGGGAAAAACAAATTTTACGAAGAAATGTTCCTAACAACTTGTTTATGTCCTACCACTAAACAGTGAGTCCCAGACAATTATTTTACACATGAATAGACACGCTAGATGCAGAGTAGTTAAACTGGATGTCTGATTTGGCATTTCTATACAATCTGGGGGCAACAATTGAGATAACATAAAAATGACCACAAGTGACAATTTTTCAGAATTTATGCCTTACGCGTTTGGCCAAAATAATATTTGCAAAAAAGTTGCCAATTTAGTCTCAGTCTATCATTTCACACTTGACGAGATACTCTAGATGAGAAATTGGACACTTTGGAGCTCATAGGTGACAGAAAAATAGATAAGATAAAAGTGAACAGAAAAATAGATAAGATAAAAGTGAAAAACAAATTTTACGAAGAAATGTTCCTAACAACTTGTTTGTGTCCTACCACTAAACAGTGAGTCCCAGACAATTATTTTACACATGAATAGACACGCTAGATGCAGAGTAGTTAAACTGGATGTCTGATTTGGCATTTTATACAATCTGGGGGCAACAATTGAGATAACATAAAAATGACCACAAGTGACAATTTTGCAGAATTTATGCCTTACGCGTTTGGCCAAAATAATATTTGCAAAAAAGTTGCCAATTTAGTCTCAGTCTATCATTTCACACTTGACGAGATACTCTAGATGAGAAATTGGACACTTTGGAGCTCATAGGTGACAGAAAAATAGATAAGATAAAAGTGAAAAACAAATTTTACGAAGAAATGTTCCTAACAACTTGTTTGTGTCCTACCACTAAACAGTGAGTCCCAGACAATTATTTTACACATGAATAGACACGCTAGATGCAGAGTAGTTAAACTGGATGTCTGATTTGGCATTTTGGTACAATCTGGGCGCAACAATTGAGATAACATAAAAATGACCACAAGTGACATTTTTGCAGAATTTATGCCTTACGCGTTTGGCCAAAATAATATTTTCAAAAAAAGTTGCCAATTTAGTCTCAGTCTATCATTTCACACTTGACGAGATACTCTAGATGAGAAATTGGACACTTTGGAGCTCATAGGTGACAGAAAAAATAGATAAGATAAAAGTGAAAAACAAATTTTACGAAGAAATGTTCCTAACAACTTGTTTGTGTCCTACCACTAAACAGTGAGTCCCAGACAATTATTTTACACATGAATAGACACGCTAGATGCAGAGTAGTTAAACTGGATGTCTGATTTGGCATTTTGGTACAATCTGGGGGCAACAATTGAGATAACATAAAAATGACCACAAGTGACATTTTTCCAGAATTTATGCCTTTCGCGTTTGGCCAAAATCATATTTTCAAAAAAGTTGCCAATTTAGTCTCAGTCTATCATTTCACACTTGACGAGATACTCTAGATGAGAAATTGGACACTTTGGAGTTCATAGGTGACAGAAAAATAGATAAGATAAAAGTGAAAAACAAATTTTACGAAGAAATGTTCCTAACAACTTGTTTGTGTCCTACCACTAAACAGTGAGTCCCAGACAATTATTTTACACATGAATAGACACGCTAGATGCAGAGTAGTTAAACTGGATGTCTGATTTGGCATTTTGGTACAATCTGGGGGCAACAATTGAGATAACATAAAAATGACCACAAGTGACATTTTTCCAGAATTTATGCCTTACGCGTTTGGCCAAAATCATATTTGCAAAAAAGTTGCCAATTTAGTCTCAGTCTATCATTTCACACTTGACGAGATACTCTAGATGAGAAATTGGACACTTTGGAGCTCATAGGTGACAGAAAAATAGATAAGATAAAAGTGAAAAACAAATTTTACGAAGAAATGTTCCTAACAACTTGTTTGTGTCCTACCACTAAACAGTGAGTCCCAGACAATTATTTTACACATGAATAGACACGCTAGATGCAGAGTAGTTAAACTGGATGTCTGATTTGGCATTTCTATACAATCTGGGGGCAACAATTGAGATAACATAAAAAATGACCACAAGTGACAATTTTGCAGAATTTATTCCTTACGCGTTTGACCAAAATAATATTTGCAAAAAAGTTGCCAATTTAGTCTCAGTCTATCATTTCACACTTGACGAGATACTCTAGATGAGAAATTGGACACTTTGGAGCTCATAGGTGACAGAAAAATAGATAAGATAAAAGTGAAAAACAAATTTTACGAAGAAATGTTCCTAACAACTTGTTTGTGTCCTACCACTAAACAGTGAGTCCCAGACAATTATTTTACACATGAATAGACACGCTAGATGCAGAGTAGTTAAACTGGATGTCTGATTTGGCATTTTGTACAATCTGGGGGCAACAATTGAGATAACATAAAAATGACCACAAGTGACATTTTTCCAGAATTTATTCCTTACGCGTTTGGCCAAAATAATATTTGCAAAAAAGTTGCCAATTTAGTCTCAGTCTATCATTTCACACTTGACGAGATACTCTAGATGAGAAATTGGACACTTTGGAGCTCATAGGTGACAGAAAAATAGATAAGATAAAAGTGAAAAAAAAACAAATTTTACGAAGAAATGTTCCTAACAACTTGTTTGTGTCCTACCACTAAACAGTGAGTCCCAGACAATTATTTTACACATGAATAGACACGCTAGATGCAGAGTAGTTAAACTGGATGTCTGATTTGGCATTTTTGTACAATCTGGGGGCAACAATTGAGATAACATAAAAATGACCACAAGTGACATTTTTGCAGAATTTATTCCTTACGCGTTTGGCCAAAAATCATATTTGCAAAAAAGTTGCCAATTTAGTCTCAGTCTATCATTTCACACTTGACGAGATACTCTAGATGAGAAATTGGACACTTTGGAGCTCATAGGTGACAGAAAAATAGATAAGATAAAAGTGAAAAACAAATTTTACGAAGAAATGTTCCTAACAACTTGTTTGTGTCCTACCACTAAACAGTGAGTCCCAGACAATTATTTTACACATGAATAGACACGCTAGATGCAGAGTAGTTAAACTGGATGTCTGATTTGGCATTTCTATACAATCTGGGGGCAACAATTGAGATAACATAAAAATGACCACAAGTGACAATTTTGCAGAATTTATGCCTTACGCGTTTGGCCAAAATAATATTTGCAAAAAAAGTGCCAATTTAGTCTCAGTCTATCATTTCACACTTGACGAGATACTCTAGATGAGAAATTGGACACTTTGGAGCTCATAGGTGACAGAAAAATAGATAAGATAAAAGTGAAAAACAAATTTTACGAAGAAATGTTCCTAACAACTTGTTTGTGTCCTACCACTAAACAGTGAGTCCCAGACAATTATTTTACACATGAATAGACACGCTAGATGCAGAGTAGTTAAACTGGATGTCTGATTTGGCATTTTTGTACAATCTGGGGGCAACAATTGAGATAACATAAAAATGACCACAAGTGACATTTTTGCAGAATTTATGCCTTTCGCGTTTGGCCAAAATAATATTTTTCCAAAAAAGTTGCCAATTTAGTCTCAGTCTATCATTTCACACTTGACGAGATACTCTAGATGAGAAATTGGACACTTTGGAGCTCATAGGTGACAGAAAAATAGATAAGATAAAAGTGAAAAACAAATTTTACGAAGAAATGTTCCTAACAACTTGTTTGTGTCCTACCACTAAACAGTGAGTCCCAGACAATTATTTTACACATGAATAGACACGCTAGATGCAGAGTAGTTAAACTGGATGTCTGATTTGGCATTTTTATACAATCTGGGGGCAACAATTGGAATAACATAAAAATGACCACAAGTGACAATTTTTTAGAATTTATGCCTTACGCGTTTGGCCAAAATAATATTTGCAAAAAAGTTGCCAATTTAGTCTCAGTCTATCATTTCACACTTGACGAGATACTCTAGATGAGAAATTGGACACTTTGGAGCTCATAGGTGACAGAAAAATAGATAAGATAAAAGTGAAAAAAACAAATTTTACGAAGAAATGTTCCTAACAACTTGTTTGTGTCCTACCACTAAACAGTGAGTCCCAGACAATTATTTTACACATGAATAGACACGCTAGATGCAGAGTAGTTAAACTGGATGTCTGATTTGGCATTTTTATACAATCTGGGGGCAACAATTGAGATAACATAAAAATGACCACAAGTGACAATTTTGCAGAATTTATGCCTTACGCGTTTGGCCAAAATCAATATTTGCAAAAAAGTTGCCAATTTAGTCTCAGTCTATCATTTCACACTTGACGAGATACTCTAGATGAGAAATTGGACACTTTGGAGCTCATAGGTGACAGAAAAATAGATAAGATAAAAGTGAAAAACAAATTTTACGAAGAAATGTTCCTAACAACTTGTTTGTGTCCTACCACTAAACAGTGAGTCCCAGACAATTATTTTACACATGAATAGACACGCTAGATGCAGAGTAGTTAAACTGGATGTCTGATTTGGCATTTCTATACAATCTGGGGGCAACAATTGAGATAACATAAAAATGACCACAAGTGACAATTTTGCAGAATTTATTCCTTACGCGTTTGACCAAAATAATATTTGCAAAAAAGTTGCCAATTTAGTCTCAGTCTATCATTTCACACTTGACGAGATACTCTAGATGAGAAATTGGACACTTTGGAGCTCATAGGTGACAGAAAAATAGATAAGATAAAAGGGAAAAACAAATTTTACGAAGAAATGTTCCTAACAACTTGTTTGTGTCCTACCACTAAACAGTGAGTCCCAGACAATTATTTTACACATGAATAGACACGCTAGATGCAGAGTAGTTAAACTGGATGTCTGATTTGGCATTTTTGTACAATCTGGGGGCAACAATTGAGATAACATAAAAAATGACCACAAGTGACATTTTTGCAGAATTTATGCCTTACGCGTTTGGCCAAAAATCATATTTTCCAAAAAGTTGCCAATTTAGTCTCAGTCTATCATTTCACACTTGACGAGATACTCTAGATGAGAAATTGGACACTTTGGAGCTCATAGGTGACAGAAAAATAGATAAGATAAAAGTGAAAAACAAATTTTACGAAGAAATGTTCCTAACAACTTGTTTGTGTCCTACCACTAAACAGTGAGTCCCAGACAATTATTTTACACATGAATAGACACGCTAGATGCAGAGTAGTTAAACTGGATGTCTGATTTGGCATTTTTGTACAATCTGGGGGCAACAATTGAGATAACATAAAAATGACCACAAGTGACATTTTTTTAGAATTTATGCCTTACGCGTTTGGCCAAAATAATATTTGCAAAAAAGTTGCCAATTTAGTCTCAGTCTATCATTTCACACTTGACGAGATACTCTAGATGAGAAATTGGACACTTTGGAGCTCATAGGAGACAGAAAAATAGATAAGATAAAAGTAAAAAACAAATTTTACGAAGAAATGTTCCTAACAACTTGTTTGTGTCCTACCACTAAACATTGAGTCCCAGACAATTATTTTACACATGAATAGACACGCTAGATGCAGAGTAGTTAAACTGGATGTCTGATTTGGCATTTTTGTACAATCTGGGGGCAACAATTGAGATAACATAAAAATGACCACAAGTGACAATTTTGCAGAATTTATGCCTTACGCGTTTGGCCAAAATAATATTTGCAAAAAAGTTGCCAATTTAGTCTCAGTCTATCATTTCACACTTGACGAGATACTCTAGATGAGAAATTGGACACTTTGGAGCTCATAGGTGACAGAAAAATAGATAAGATAAAAGTGAAAAACAAATTTTACGAAGAAATGTTCCTAACAACTTGTTTGTGTCCTACCACTAAACAGTGAGTCCCAGACAATTATTTTACACATGAATAGACACGCTAGATGCAGAGTAGTTAAACTGGATGTCTGATTTGGCATTTTGGTACAATCTGGGGGCAACAATTGAGAATAACATAAAAATGACCACAAGTGACAATTTTGCAGAATTTATGCCTTTCGCGTTTGGCCAAAATCATATTTTTCCCAAAAAGTTGCCAATTTAGTCTCAGTCTATCATTTCACACTTGACGAGATACTCTAGATGAGAAATTGGACACTTTGGAGCTCATAGGTGACAGAAAAATAGATAAGATAAAAGTGAAAAACAAATTTTACGAAGAAATGTTCCTAACAACTTGTTTGTGTCCTACCACTAAACAGTGAGTCCCAGACAATTATTTTACACATGAATAGACACGCTAGATGCAGAGTAGTTAAAACTGGATGTCTGATTTGGCATTTTTGTACAATCTGGGGGCAACAATTGAGATAAACATAAAAATGACCACAAGTGACAATTTTGCAGAATTTATATGCCTTACGCGTTTGGCCAAAAAAATATTTGCAAAAAAAGTTGCCAATTTAGTCTCAGTCTATCATTTCACACTTGACGAGATACTCTAGATGAGAAATTGGACACTTTGGAGCTCATAGGTGACAGAAAAATAGATAAGATAAAAGTGAAAAACAAATTTTACGAAGAAATGTTCCTAACAACTTGTTTGTGTCCTACCACTAAACAGTGAGTCCCAGACAATTATTTTACACATGAATAGACACGCTAGATGCAGAGTAGTTAAACTGGATGTCTGATTTGGCATTTTTATACAATCTGGGGGGCAACAATTGAGATAACATAAAAATGACCACAAGTGACAATTTTGCAGAATTTATGCCTTACGCGTTTGGCCAAAATAATATTTGCAAAAAAGTTGCCAATTTAGTCTCAGTCTATCATTTCACACTTGACGAGATACTCTAGATGAGAAATTGGACACTTTGGAGCTCATAGGTGACAGAAAAATAGATAAGATAAAAGGGAAAAACAAATTTTACGAAGAAATGTTCCTAACAACTTGTTTGTGTCCTACCACTAAACAGTGAGTCCCAGACAATTATTTTACACATGAATAGACACGCTAGATGCAGAGTAGTTAAACTGAATGTCTGATTTGGCATTTTGGTACAATCTGGGGGCAACAAGTGAGATAACATAAAAATGACCACTAGTGACATTTTTCCAGAATTTATGCCCCTACGCGTTTGGCCAAAATAATATTTGCAAAAAAGTTGCCAATTTAGTCTCAGTCTATTATTTCACACTTGACGAGATACTCTAGATGAGAAATTGGACACTTTGGAGCTCATAGGTGACAGAAAAATAGATAAGATAAAAGTGAAAAACAAATTTTACGAAGAAATGTTCCTAACAACTTGTTTGTGTCCTACCACTAAACAGTGAGTCCCAGACAATTATTTTACACATGAATAGACACGCTAGATGCAGAGTAGTTAAACTGGATGTCTGATTTGGCATTTTTATACAATCTGGGGGCAACAATTGATATAACATAAAAATGACCACAAGTGACAATTTTTCCAGAATTTATTCCTTACGCGTTTGGCCAAAATCATATTTTCCAAAAAGTTGCCAATTTAGTCTCAGTCTATCATTTCACACTTGACGAGATACTCTAGATGAGAAATTGGACACTTTGGAGCTCATAGGTGACAGAAAAATAGATAAGATAAAAGTGAAAAACAAATTTTACGAAGAAATGTTCCTAACAACTTGTTTGTGTCCTACCACTAAACAGTGAGTCCCAGACAATTATTTTACACATGAATAGACACGCTAGATGCAGAGTAGTTAAACTGGATGTCTGATTTGGCATTTTTATACAATCTGGGGGCAACAATTGAGATAACATAAAAATGACCACAAGTGACATTTTTCCAGAATTTATGCCTTACGCGTTTGGCCAAAATCAATATTTGCAAAAAAGTTGCCAATTTAGTCTCAGTCTATCATTTCACACTTGACGAGATACTCTAGATGAGAAATTGGACACTTTGGAGCTCATAGGTGACAGAAAAAATAGATAAGATAAAAGTGAAAAACAAATTTTACGAAGAAATGTTCCTAACAACTTGTTTGTGTCCTACCACTAAACAGTGAGTCCCAGACAATTATTTTACACATGAATAGACACGCTAGATGCTGAGTAGTTAAACTGGATGTCTGATTTGGCATTTTTGTACAATCTCGGGGAAACAATTGGATAACATAAAAATGACCACAAGTGACAATTTTGCAGAATTTATGCCTTACGCGTTTGGCCAAAATAATATTTGCAAAAAAAGTTGCCAATTTAGTCTCAGTACCACTAAACAGTGAGTCCCAGACAATTATTTGTTACACAATAGAAGCTAGATTGCAAAAAAGTTGCCATTTAGTCTCAGAGTCCTATCATTTTACACTTGACGAGATCTTCTAGAGGATACGTTGACATTTTGAGCTCTTTGGTGACAAATCATACATCCAGTTTTACTACTCTGCATCTAGCGTGTCTATTCCTGTGTAAATAATTGTCTGGGACTCTACTGCTTGAGTGGGTATTGCACAACCAAGTTGTTAGGAACATTTCTTTCTTCATAAATTTGTTTTTTCCACATTATCTTATCTATTTTTCTGTCACCTATGAGCTCCAAAGTGTCCAATTTATAGCATCTAGAGTAGTCTCGTCAAGTGTGCAAATGATAGACTGAGAACAAAATTGGAAAACTTTGTTAAAAAATATGATTTTGGCAAAACGCGAAAGGCATAATTCTGGAAAAATGTCACTTTGTGGTCATTTTTATGTATTCTCAATTGTTTGCAACCCAGATTGTTAACAAAATGCAAATCAGACATCCAGTTTAACTACTCTTGGCCTCTAGCGTGCTCTATTCATGTGTAAATAAGATTTTCTGGGACTCACTGTTTAGTGGTAGGACACAAACACAAGTTGTTAGGAAGATTCCTCGTGAAAATTTGGTTTTATCATTTTAATTCTTATCTATTTTTTTTCTGTCATCAAAACGAGCTTCCAAAGCGGTCCAATTTATTATCTAGAGCTATCCGTCAAGTGTGAAATGATAGACTGAGACTAAATTGGCAACTTTTTTGCAAAATTTTTTTGGCCAAACGCGTAAGGCATAAATTCTGCAAAATTGTCACTTGTGGTCATTTTTATGTTATCTCAAATGTTGCCCCCAGATTGTACCAAAATGCCAAATCAGACATTCAGTTTAACTACTCTGCATCTAGCGTGTCTATTCATGTGTAAAATAATTGTCTGGGACTCACTGTTTAGTGGTAGGACACAAACAAGTTGTAGAAACAATTCTTCGTAAAATTTGTTTTTCACTTTTATCTTATCTATTTTTCTGTCACCTATGAGCTCCAAAAGTGTCCAATTTCTCATCTAGAGTATCTCGTCAAGTGTGAAATGATAGACTGAGACTAAATTGGCAACTTTTTTGTTGAAAATATGATTTTGGCCAAACGCGAAAGGCATAAATTCTGCAAAAAAATGTCACTTGTGGTCATTTTTATGTTATCTCAATTGTTAGCCCCCAGATTGTACAAAAATGCCAAATCAGACATCCAGTTTACACTACTCTGCATCTAGCTTGTCTATTCATGTGTAAAATAATTGTCTGGGACTCACTGTTTAGTGGTAGGACACAAAACAAGTTGGTTAGGAACAATTCTTCGTAAAATTTGTTTTTCCACTTTTATCTTATCTATTTTTCTGTCACCTATGAGCTCCAAAGTGTCCAATTTTATCATCTAGAGTATCTCGTCAAGTGTGAAATGATAGACTGAGACTAAATTGGCAACTTTTTTGAAAATATGATTTTGGCAAACGCGAAAGGCATAAATTCTGGGAAAATTGTCACTTGTGGTCATTTTTATGTTATTTCAATTGTTGCCCCCAGATTGTACCAAAAGGCCAAATCAGACATCCAGTTTAAACTACTCTGCATCTAGCGTGTCTATTCATGTGTAAAATAATTGTCTGCGGGACTCAATGTTTAGTGGGTAGGACAACAAACAAGTTGTTAGGAACATTTCTTCGTAAAATTTGTTTTTCAACTTTTATCTTATCTATTTTTCTGTCACCAACGAGCTCCAAATGTTGTCCAATTTCTCATCTAGAGTATCTCGTCAAAAGTGTGAAATGATAGACTGAGACTAATATTGGCAACATTTTAGAAAATTAGGATTTTGAACCAAACGCGAGGTTCATAAATTCTGCCAAAATTGTCACTTGTGGTCATTTTTTTATGTTATCTCAATTGTTGCCACCAGATTGTACCAAAATGACAAATCAGACATTCAGTTTACCTACTCTGGCATCTTAGCGTGTCTATTCATGTGTAAAAAATACTTGTCTGGGACTCAATGTTTAGTGGTAGGACACAAACAAGTTGTTAGGAACAATTCTTCGTAAAATTTGTTTTTCACTTTTATCTTATCTATTTTTCTGTCACCTACGAGCTCCAAAAGTGTCCAATTTCTCATCTAGAGTATCTCGTCAAGTGTGAAATGATAGACTGAGACTAAATTGGCAAACTTTTTGCAAATATGATTTGGGCCAAACGCGTAAGGCATAAATTCTGGAAAAATTGTCACTTGTGGTCATTTTATGTTATTCAATTGTTGCCCCCAGATTGTACAAAAATGCCGACGAATCAGCCATCCTATTTAATCTAATCTGCATCCAGCGTGTCTATTCATGTGAAAATAATTGTCTGGACACATTTTCGTACAATTTGTTTTTCACTTTTATTCATATCCATTTTTCTGTCACCTAACGACGCTCCCAAGTGCGTTTAATTTTATCATCTAGAGTATCTCGTCAAGTGGTGAAATGATAGACTGGGATAACTTGGCAAACTTTTTTTGCACATATTATTTGGGCCAAAACGCGTAAGGGATAACTTCCTGCAAAAATGTCACTTGTGGGTCATGTTTATGTTTCTCGATTGTTGCCCCAAGATTGTAAAAAAGAGCCACATCAGACATTCAGTTTAAAACTACTCTGCATCGCGTGTCTATTCATGTGTAAAATACTTGTCTGAGGACCCATGTTTGTAGTGGGTGACACAAACAGTTTTTAGACAATTCTTCGTAAATTTGTTTTTCTACTTTTATCTTATCATTTTTCTCTCACCACGAGCGCCAAGTGTTCCAATTTCTCATCTAGAATATCCTAAGTGTAAAAATATAGATGAGACAAAATTTGGGCCCACTTT
>CAJHNH020006593.1:0-11475 GCA_905116865.2 Candidula unifasciata | reverse complement strand
GTGAAGCATTTTCAGGATTTTCGGGCAACGCTTGTAAAAAACGTACGGAACACCGTTCGGACCTGGGGCAGACTTGCCGCTGGCCTTTTTCACAACGTCCTCAACCTCAGACCAAAGGGGAGGTACCATTTTAAATGGTACCTTCGGCACCGAAGGCTGTTTAAGACCGCTAAGGATCTCTGGATTGTCATCGGGGGGCTCTCTCCTCTTTTTATCAGAGTACATCTTGCGTAGATGTAGCTCTAGTTCTTCCTGACTGACAACCAGAGTCCCAGACTTCGGTTGCTCGAATAGACCTCGGGCAAACTGATACGGGTCCCTAAAGAATTTCTCTCGCTCCCTTTTGGTTCTTCGTCTGTTGTTACAGAAACGCTCAGCGCGACAGAGGGCACATGCAACCAAACTTCGTACAGCCCCTCCCGTTCGCTGCCTGTAGCGGCTTTGAACCGTTTTCTGAGGGCATTCTTGTCTGCCCGACACTTCAGAATGTCCCTCGGCCTCCTGCTAGTATTCTGCTTGGCACCCGGCTGTGCCTTTACTACTGTCCCGAACTCGCGGGAGCAGTGTTCATATATTACATCACCAAATTTAGTAAGCTTGTCGCCTAGCGACTTCTTGTTTAGAGTTTGTTTAAGTATCTCACATAATGTAGCCTCCAACTTACACCACACCACCTTCTCGCTCGCAGGTGGAAACCTGATTCTGGAACGCACTTCATCAGAAATCATCAAATGTGCTCCTCCGCAGTCGACGTCATGGGCCTCTCCGGGCGAGTGGGGTTCATCCTGCCCGTCGTACCCTGACGACTCAGAAACTACCACAGGAGTGGTAGTTTTGCGACGGCGTTTACTGCGTGGAGCACCCTCGCATTTCATTCTTCCGGCATGCGTTCTCAGACCATGCAACCCCGTGAAGCTTTTCCCACATATACAGAGCCAGCCCGGACGTTGGGCGAGTATCTCAGTCCGGGGGCTAGCAAAGTCGTCACCGAGGGTATCAATTGTATTGGGCCCTTCATTCTCCCCCCCCCCCCCTTTCGGAGGGCCCTGGGGGCATATTTCTTTGTGGTTGTTCGAAATCGGAGGTATTATACTGTGTTAGGGGTGAACAACCCGGTCCACAGTCGACATCTGTCTCCAGATGTCAGTTTATCCCCCCGGCGATACCAGGGGGCCAGTCTTTCCATAGGTGTCAAAAGGTCTTTCCCGATAGTCACCAGTCTTTCCTGGTAGTCTTGTGGGCTAGCCACGTACAATAGGAATAAACTCACAGGGAGCAAGTACAGCGGCAATCTACCAGTCATCAGTAGAAATTATCCTCGTCGACACACGTTTCGGCCCACGATTCCTAGACGTATTCGGAGGTGGGCCCTCCTGAGTTCATGACGCTCAGGGCTGGTTTCCCGCTGCACGGAATTACCGGATGGTGTTATACTTTCGGCCAGAGACAAGACGAATTGGTGGTTTCGAAGGAGGTACTGTGAGATAAGAAGCCGCCGCGGCAGCGTAATTAAAACAGTCCGCATGCCTGGACGACCGAGCGACAAGCTTATTTTGGTTTACCGGACACATGTTGGACTTTTATTAGCAGTTGGCAGAGGGAACTTTAAGAAAGAACTAAACAAAGTTCCAGTGGACCAAGAGGTGATAAAAAGGCACTGGCGTTGGATAGGAAAAACGTTGAGGAAACCTGAGAACAGTATAACTACAATGCCTTTGCACTGGAACCAACAGGGGCATTGAAATAAAGGAAGACTAAACAAGACATGCAGGAGGGAGATAGAGAGTAAAGTTAAAAAGACTGGAAGGACATGAGAAGAGGTACATGCAATAGCGAGGGATATATTGACCTGGCGTGAGTTGGTTGAGGGCTAATGCTCCATTGGGAGCTAGAACGGGAGAAGATGTAAAGATTTCCTAATTAGCTGGTGTAATTTAACACGTTAGTGGTCTCGGGTCTCTGAAAGCCTCATCTAATGAAAATCTGGCGCTGGAAAGAGCACATACTAATAATGATTGACTCGGAATGACAATACCCAGATACATCTATCCAGGCCTGGAAGATCTTTGAGATCTCTCTCTCTCTCTCTCTCTCTCTCTCTCTCTCTCTCTCTCTCTCTCTCTCTCTCTCTCTCTCTCTCTCTCTCTCTCTCTCTCTCTCTCTCTCTCTCTCTCCTCTCTCCTCTCTCTCTCTCTCTCTCTCTCTCTCTCTCTCTCTCTCTCTCTCTCTCTCTCTCTCTCTCTCTCCGATGGTTGGCAGCAAACGTGGGCAGTGACAGCTTGTTGAGATGTGCTCGAGGATGACGGAAACACTTCAGCCCTGAGTGACTGGACAGTGTACTGTTTCTTGTTCTTCTTCTTCTTCTTCTTCTTGTTCACCGGCTGTGAATTCCGGCGGTAAGTCGCGGTTGTTCGTCCAAAATGGACTTTTGGCTTTTACCTTGACCCGAGTTTTGCGTGTACATCCGTTTTACTGGCTTATTTGTTCGCAGTTCTCGTTCCCCGCCTCTCCGGCAGATGTACTCCGACTTCGGAGGAAGTTTCTTGTTCTAAAACTAAACACCATGACGTGCTAGCTCGACAGGGCTTGAACTTCTTCAGCGCGGGACTGCGTGATCTCGAGGCATGGTGTCCGCATCGAGTGCCAGAAGTTCCCTGATAATGGCTAAGACTTTTTCACGTGAACTTGGGACTTCAAGTAATTTCCGCTAGCCCACTGAGTCGTGAGATCGAACGCTTGTGTGTGTTGTTGCGCACGTAAAAATCCCTTGGCAGTTGGAAATCGAACAAAGTAGCCTAACGGCGCTGCCCGGGCAAAACTTGGGAGTTAATAATCAACCCAAAGTATTTCAGGATCCTCGCCGGTGCTACAGAGCCTGTGCACTGTACTAAGCTTCTTCGGACTCGGACTTGAGTTAGGAGAAGAACGAAGCACTTATGGGTTACTACCCGTGTGCCATGATGTTGACCTGTTCAAACCTCTAACCTTCAGCACCAATCAACTACCCGTCTAGTCACCGGCTACTCCACCCGTCTAGTCACCGGCTACTCCACCCGTCTAGTCACCGGCTACTCCACCCGTCTAGTCACCGGCTACTCCATTTAAGCTAAGCTTTTGTAAACATCTTATTCTCATTACAGTTTTTCACAGAAGAAAAAAAAATTACCGTCATCTTCATAGACAATATCGACTTTTGCCATGTCAACAGAAAATGTCTTAATTCAAAAAAGAATCAGTCTTGAGCTATTTCTTGCAGTAAAGACAGATCTTCGTAGGCATGTGTTAATATTTGTTGTGGCTACATTCTGCGAAGATGACCGAACAATTAAAACATGTAATAGTGTATAATATCCTTAATGTTACTTTAACTCTGTTTAACAACATTTTGTTATGGTAATGTTGTTTTAACCCCACTGAATATAAATGTCTAAAACTACATGTGGTAAATAATTATAAATCAATCAGTTAACATGAAAAATAATTAAGACTGAAGTATTTGCAGTTGCAAGTTTCAAACATCAGTATGTATTTTTTTTTTAAACTGGCAGACTATATAATTTATTGCCATGTATATTTTTCTCTGATATTTCAACATCAAGGAAAATTGGCTGGTAAACAGCATCCTGTCTCGAAAACTGGAATATTTTGACCACATCAAGCGCCTTGGCGGATTAGAAAGAATACCAGCAGAAGATATGGTACCAAGAAAGAAGGACAGAGGCTAACCAGCACAAAAATGGATACATGATATAAGTGACACCCTTGTGTAGGAAGGTGCACGAGGGGGGAAAACGAACGAACATTCTATTTTCAAAGGGTTAAGAATTGGGCACACAGGCCCGTCTTACATTCGGCCCTTCTGGTCTCATGCATTATTCATGCACACATTGTTTTTGCAAATAATAATAATAAAATCAGTATTAATAGGCATCATTAACAATATATTTGTAACAATGTGCTCTAAGTATGCCTACATTTGAAAACAGTTATAATACTAAATATAACCAACCTTGGTGGAAATCAACAGCATTCTTAGGAAACTATTATCTTCTAAGGGGGCATGTAGTCTGTAGTGCTGGCGAAAGACTAAGTTTCTTTCGGGTAGGTCGGATGAGAGCGACATTCGGCAGAGGACCTGTCTGATGATGATATGTTTCCTCGCATCTGATCAACTGCACACTGTATATTCAAACAGGACGAAGCAAGATTGGCAGCAGACAGGGCACCACAGAGAGTAATGTTATACAGATATCATGGTAAGAAAGCCAGAGGTAGACCGCGCAGAATATGGAAAACATAAATATGAGACACTGAAAAGTACTATGTAACGAAGCGAACAGAAGTGCTCGTTTTAGATATCTCCTAATGCCCTGACGCCGCGAGACATTCAATGAGTAGAGAAAAGAAGAAACAGAAAGAATCACACACAAAAAACGAATTACTTGTACAAAGATTCACTAAAGTCGCTGCCTCTATCACTATTCTCCTTTCAGAGGTAGTCGCCTTTTATGCTTTAATATTGCCATGAAAGGAAAGTGCCAGTTCTGATTCCGTATAATGCACGACAGGTGAACTGAGATGAATGCAGTTTAATCATAACCTCCACATCCCACAGGTTTTTCTTGATTAGAGTCTACGTAGTCGTATGTATATTATTCATATTGTCATCGTTCGCCTATCTGTCTTTCATCTACAAACTGTCAATAATGGGTTGTCTCTCTTCCTCCAAATGTTCCTATTTCTCTGATTATCCTTCTTTGTGTTTTTTATTCTGTGTCCCCATTATCTGTTCGTCTTATTGCATCTTTCCTAATATTCACACTCTTTCTTTCCCACTTTCCTTTGTCTTCTTCTGCTGCTTCTCATGTCATTCTTTTTCCGTTGATGCTGTCAATTCTTCTGCAGCTGCACTAGTAAAATAAGAAGAACAAGAGAGAGAGAAAAAAAGCAGAAAAAGACAAAGAAGAAAAGACGGGGGAGAACAAGTTTTAGTATCCATGTAAATAATTATTTTTTGTCAAGGCATGAAGTAATTTATAATGCTTTAATATGACGTAATAAAATCGATTTACTTGTAATGTCTTTATTTTGAATTTTTAACTAGAAATTACAATTTCTTCTTTTTTTTTGGGAAGAGTGGGGGGGGGGGCGGCGGGCGGCATGCATGCATCACAGTCTAGATGTTGAGTCCTTCGGAAGTGAGCACACAGTGCGGATGCACAAACAGATTATCATGTTTTGAGAATCATTTCGCTTCTAGAAGAGGTGACCAAGCAAGGGATCTGGCCATCGCTCAACACTCAAGGGAAAGGGGAGACGAATATACTGTCAGACAGTTAATGGTACTTTACTTTACTAAACTATACACTTTCTCTGTCCAGTGACCTGTGGATTTCCCGTGTTTATGGTCAGCTTTTCCGAAAGAACAGTACTTTCTTTTTTAAATTTGTGTTACTTTCAATAACGATTTTTTTTCCTCGGAAATACTACATAAATGTTTGACCATCCTGCTACTCAAAGCGTCCGCCAGTCAGTCTGTCTCTCTGTCTGCCAGTTCTGTCGGCCTTTAACCCATCAATAACAGCAGACGTCCCCAATTCTATGCCCACTTATGTTCCAAGCTACAATATAAAATTACTGCTTTTTGTTTTAAATTACTTCCCTGTATGCAATAAACAACTCACTTCAAACAGTCACAGCTAAACGGCCGCTCTGGTTTAGTTTATATATCACAGTTCATCAGTCTAATTTAAGCAGTTAGGCTACAAACGTTGCATACAAGGAAGCGGAATAGGGCATTTTGCATTGGCGTTATTTATATAGTTATAGTAACGATCTCCAAGGCAAAACAAGCAGTATGTTTCATTTGTTTTTTCTTCTTCGATAATTCGACAGTACAAGAAACGATACCTAAAATGTAAATTATACCTTGTGTGTGCCTTAAAAAACATATCATATGTTATAGAGAATGAACTGTGCAATCTATGTGTGTGTGACGTCATAGTTGCCTAATCCTTATCTCCACATTGCAGCTAGGGAGTCTCCGTGGTGTAGAGGTTCGATGCTTGCCTATGGATCGGAAGGTCGTGGACTCCGGTCTTGACAGAGCCGTTTTATTCAAACATGACCCTGAATCCCAGATTGACCCAGCCTGAAGTGCGTACCAGATATAGTCCTGGGAAGTAAAGGCGACGGGCGTGAAGTTGACCACATCACTCAACGACTGCCGACTGGTCTATAAAATAGGGGTCTAGCCCTAAATGCTTAACGCGCCTGATCACACGGAAAAGGATTCTTTACATACATTACAGCTCAGGTTACTTGGAAACATGACTTTTTCTAATGGTAGGCAGTACCAGTGCAAATTGTTTTTAAAGGCATCATTTGTGTTTCAGCAATACTGTGTTAAGACACCTGTGGTGAGTACTGGCATCTTTCATTAGACAACTTGTGGTGAGTACCGGCACCTTTCATTAGACACCTTGTAATGAGTACTAGCACAGTTTTTCTATTTCTAGTGGGTAACCTGTTTGGTAACTATGGGAGGTGCCCTAATAAAACAGTGTTAAAGTGCTGAAGGGGTTTCTGAGCTTCGCTCATGCTCGATTGTGATCTGTTAGGTGTTAGTCCAACGGACAACAATCCCGAAGAGGTGCAAAAAGGCCACCAGCACCACCACCAAGCAACAGATAATATGTGCACTGTGTATTTCTCAGATGTTATGTGCACTGTGTATCTCTCAGATGTTATGTGCACTGTATATTTCTCAGATGTTATATGCACTGTATATTTCACAGCTACTATGTGCACTGTATATTTCTCAGATGTTACGTGCATTGTATATTTCTCAGCTGTTATATGCAGTATATATTTCTCAGATGTTATGTGCACTGTATATTTCTCAAATGTTATGTGCACTGTATATTTCTCAAATGTTATGTGCACTGTATATTTAGAAGATGTCATATGCACTGTATATTTCTCAAATGTTATGTGCACTGTATATTTCTCACATGTTACGTGCACTGTATATTTCTCAGATGTTATGTGCACTATATCTTTCTCAGATGTTATTTGCACTGTATATTTCTCAGATGTTATGTAAACTTTAACTATGTAACTTATATTGCAAGGTCAAGAAAACGTTGAAAAATGGCATCAACAGACAACATTTACATTGCAAGTTTGACCGTTTTGATACTCCTAATAAAAACACACGTATGTAGCTTCAGTGCCGACGAAACTATTGTTGAGCTGTACATGAAAGGGAGAAACTTCAGTCTAAAATCTTCTGATATGAAAACGTAAGTAGAAAAAGGCATATTTTCCCGTTGAGAATTTGAACAAACAAGATACAAATAATAGATTGCATATATTATTGTATGACATATTTCGCTTGTGTTTGCTCTAATGAAGCAGGCAATTACTTTTAAATACAGCTGATTTTGCGTTTCAGTGAGAAGTATTTATTTATGCGTTTCATTTTATTCAGTTGTTACTATAGTATTCATATGACGATTTACAGCGTTATATGACAAGCTATAAATTGTGTTATATTTAATGTTTGTTCTAAAAAGAAAGTATGATATTATGTCTTAGTGTTGACTTCTTCTTCTACAAGACATTCTCATTTTGCATCTTCACTTTCCCAGTGTCGTCTTGCTACTTGTTCTTCTTCTTAGTCATTATCTTTTCCTCTTCGACGTCTTAGAGCAGGCGTATTTGAGGTATCCCGCTGAATCAATGGGCGCATTTTCTTAACGGGTTTGGTTTTGCAAAAATCTGTAACGGCTTGGAGGTGTGGGCACTGGTCGTATAAACGATATATGATATAAAAAAGATAGCGGGGTGGTGGGGAGGGGGGTTGAGAGAGAGAGAGAGAGAGAGAGAGAGAGAGAGAGAGAGAGAGAGAGAGAGAGAGAGAGGGGGGGGGGTGTGAGCAGTTTGGCAACTTAGCCACCAATTGCAAAAGTAACCATGCCATGCTTCTTGTGGCTGCCACTCGCTCCACAAAATATGCGTTTAACTAACCATGCATAAGATGAGCAAGTTCTATCAATATTAAGACAATTAACCTAATTTTTTTTTTCAAACACTAAATGGTAAATACTGTAATAAAAGATGTTTTTTTTTTTTACGTTTTTTTCCTCGGATATTTATTTTAATTTAAATTTGTTTATGCTACTCCACAGCTTACGAGGACGGCTCTGCAGTAGTTCCTATACATTTTATCAATTTAAGTACAAATCCAGAGAACTAATTACACAAAACATAAGCCAATCAGAGCTACATAATTCATCCCACATAAACTTTAATTGTTGGTATTATAAAGTAGAAAACGAACATGAAGGCATCAAATGCCATCAATCAGAAAGTTCTTCCGAAAGTGGAACGAATAATCACACAGCAAATATGCACTTTGATTGCGGGGATACTTGTGTTGATATTTTGTGGGTAGGTGTGACACGAATAAACCTTTCTTCTGCCACACGCGGGAAATGTGCTGGCAGTATCAACACAGCCATTAGCGCTGCTGAAACTACTAAAGGTTTTATTTCAACAACAGTTCGACAACCAAGCTGGCGTACGTCCACTGTGCCATCTACAACTTCTACGATGGTGCCATTATATCTGGCAGTGTCCACATCTAACTTCTCTACTGAAGTCTCATTAGATCCAGCACTGCTTACGTCTACGACTTCTACGTTTCCAGTAGATCCAACCTGGCCAACATCAAATACAATCTCTATCATTGCGATTATAATCTGTGCATGCACGCTTCTGCTAACACTTGGTCTGGGTATTATGTATTTCGCAATGAAAAGAAACACAGAAAAACACCAACACAGGACTTATAATCATTTTGTTCCGAACAGTAGCAATATTCATTTATCAGATGTAAATTCTGATGGTGCTAATTCCACACAGGGCCAAGACAATCTAGATATGCAACAAAGTTTCCAACACGCAACTACAAGCGTAGTTTGCACTATTGCACCATCAGACACGTTGGCTAAACGTAGAGTAAACGATGTCGTGTTGGGAAGTGATGAGGAAGAATCGAATGCTATAAATGTGTATGCAATATTTAGAGAACAGACGAGTGGTCCAAGCGATACTTATGATACTTTAGCAAACGTGATGGATGTTCTGGGTAGTAGCATGGGCACGACATCAGCAGACACGATACATCTACGCGGAGATGTTGCTGAACGTGTAATCGCCAGTGAGGAAGAAAGTAACGCTACAAATATTTATGCAACCCTAAGAGACCAGCCGAGTCATACAGCAGAAACTTATGACATTCTACGAAATGTAGGACAAGAAAGTCAACCCCAAGAAATGCAGCACAACTAACAACTCTCATCGTAGACAAGAAACAGTGGACAGGAATGTACTGATTCACGAAGTTCAACGCACTGATACCTGCACTGACAACAACCTAATTCGCAAGGGTGTTTCGCCATCAACTGATAGCCCAGTATATTCTGTAGTTATGAAGAAATCTAAGCCTAACAGTTAGAAATGTTTCAATGAAACGCAATGTTACTTCAGGTGGTCATCTTTAAGATTATATATGTTAGCAACAAAAGAGCTTCTATATATTTGCACCCATGTATACTGACCCAGTTTTCGCTACTTGTCTGCATGCGCGGTGGCATATATAGGTTAGTACCTGTCCTGTTCATCCTCTTGAACGAAGTTTTTCACCAGGGACACAGATGAGTATCATTTATTTAGTACATTATGGTCCTATGTAGTCACTTCAGTTAGTGCATATGTGTGTGTATGTGCTGTTCTTTATGTACTGATTAAGGCTACTTGCCACAACGTCTCTTGTGTGTTCATTGTGATTGATTTATTTGTTCTTTCTTAACCCTTTTCTTCTCTTCCCTATAATTTCCTACCCTTTTAAAAACTGTATATTTTGCAGAGCGGATGAGGCTTGCAGTGGAAGAGATGCCACCAATCAATCAATCAATCAATCAATCAATCAATCAATCAATCAATCAATCAATCAGGTGCCGTCTCCACAATGAGAACTTACTCAATGTATCTCCAACACTCTTATCCTTGTCTTGATTGTGCACTGTCTTGGACTGCTTTTTGTCCATGTATTGAGACTGTCTTCCCACTTATATCACTGTTTTCTTCTTGCTATTTTGCCTTTGACGATTCTCTGCATATATCGTTTTCTGATAGATTTCAAGTGTTCTTTTCAATTAAATTTTTTTCAACATCTTACTGTTCATTCAGTCTCTCCATAAATAATCACTATTTTTCTGTATATCCACATTTGCAGAAACTTAATTCGATTTTCTAGCTGCTTTTTTGGTCTGCCGTGCAGACAGGTTTTTTTTTTGGGGGGGGGGGGGGGGGGGGGGGGGGAATGCCAGGATGGAAAAGTAAAACTTTAGGTAGCAGCCCAGAGAGGGGTGAAGGGATTGATCCATCTGTTCTCCTGAGAAGACTGTAGCACCAGTTACCAGCCATGACCACCATCAATCTCCAAATACACTTTACATTGGGGAACTAAAATCAACCTATGACCTTCCAGACCAGTGGTTCCCAACCTTCCTAATGCGGCGACCCTTTAAAACACTTCCTCATGTTGGGGCAATCCCCAACCGTAAAGTTATTTTCGTTGCTACTCCATAACTTCAGTGAAAATGTGTTTTGTGATGGTCTTATGAGACCCCTGTGAAAGGATCGTTCAACCCCCAAAGGGGTCGCGACCCACAGGTTGAGAACCGCTGTTCTAGAGTGACAGGCATGACGCTTTTCACCACTGAAAATAATGACACAACCGCCACGGTTTGTTTTTTCTCTCTCGTGTTTAACAGAACAGCGCAAATTTATACAGCACTGTACATTTATATGTACATATTTTACATTTAAACAATTATTATGAAATGTAAGCATGTGAGCATGAACACTAAAGGAACTATGTTCAAAATAATATTCTTACCAAAGCTATGCTGTCAGTGTTAAAACATGAATACAGCCTTCAGGAGAAAGAAAGAGGAAAATAATCACGACAGAAATGAAATGTTTACGTACTATGCTAGATGTAACGAGGAAAGATCGACTTACGAACGATGATATCAGAAGGAGAATCGGTACAGAACCAACTTTTGAAGATAGACAACAAATCAAATGGTTTGACCATGTAACAAGATTGGCAGCAGACAGGGCCCCACAAAAGCACTGATATAACCGAAACAACGGTAACAGACCCAGATGTCGACCACACAGAATATGGACCGCAGAAATATCAGAGACTGAAATTATACGAAGCAAACAAAAGAGACCGTTCCAGAGACCTCTTCCTGTCCTGACGCAGCGAGGCATTCCAGGAGTTGAGAAAAAAAGAAGACGATTGATTATGAAATTTATTCTAATATTTTTTCTTCATTAAATTTAGCTTCTACTTGTTATTTATTACAAGTTTGGATATATCTTTGTCTTTCCGAT
>CAJHNH020006592.1:0-11509 GCA_905116865.2 Candidula unifasciata | reverse complement strand
CCACTAAGAAGATGTACTCAGACTTCAAGGAAAGTCAGTTCTTACTACATGCTTGTTGGAGGGAAAAGCAGGAAAGGGTGGGGCCTGTAATGGGTCTATTCCTCCCCCTCCCCCCGAACAATGGGGTCCCGGAACCCACATAGTGAGTACTGTTCGTTTTATCTCATTGCAAAGTTCAATATGATCAGGATTTTAGTTTCTAAGACATGATATTTTTCAAAAGCCGATTTTCTGTGATGATCAGAATCTGTAGAATGTCTGTATTTTTCCTCTCACTGTGTGGTATTCTGAGAATTATCTGTAAGATTTCAGTTCACCATCATGGCTGCGCTCATCACAGTCAACCTGAAAAAAAACTTGGTCTCTCACTAGCTTTCCCGCCAAGTGCACTTTCGTATCCAAAGAGTAACTTATATCCCCTGTCCCTCCCCAGTGCCATGCATTCTGGTAGTATTTCTTCTCATTCTGCTACGTTTGATATGGATAAAATATTTCAGCTTCCAAGACAAGTTGCTGTTTATTAGCCAATCTTCCATGATGTTCACATCTTTCAGAATGTCAACATTTCTTTTCTTCTTTGTCCATGGTATTCTAAAAATCTTTCTGCAGCATTTCAGCTCAAATTCATTTCAATTTAAGAGCCACAATTTTGGTATTCTCTAAGTGCAAAATGAATAATGACTCATATCTGTATCTTGCACAAAAGTTGCAGGTTCTCAAAATGTTGGTGCTGTACTATGAGCTCTCAGTACCGTTTTGCCACAGCACTGCTATAACCAGTCTCCTTCTGACTTCTATTTAACAGTCCCCATTAACTTGAGTGACAAAGAACGCATAACACATTTCATAGCGTCCATGCTTGAAGCTGAATTAACGCAAGAAAATGGGGGAGGGGGGGGGGGTTTCGGTGGTCACTGGAGTGGGTTCTTCGAGGTACTTATGGCATCTGCCTTGAGTGCTGGAGGTCCTGGGTTCAAACCCCAGGGAAAGCTGGGATTTTGTCACATGGACTTCAGTAATTTTCCCTGGTATCTGGGTAGTAAGACCAGATGCCTGTGTGTATTGTTGTACATGAAAAAAATTTTTGGCAGTTGGAAATCAAAAAGAGTAGTCTAAAGACGCTGCCCGGGCAAAATTTGGAGTTAAAAATCTATCCAAAATATTTAAGTATCCTTGCCGGTGCAAATGAGTTCGTGCACTGCGCTGAGATTCTTCAGACTCAGGCTAGAGTTAGAAGTAGAAAGGAGCAATTATGGGTTACTACCCTTGTGCCACGATGTTGATCTGTTGAATGCAAGATGTGTCAACTTTAAATCGCTCTTTACCATCTCTTTGAGCCTCTGATGCCAAACCTCCTGGGACTGAAAGAGTTAATAATGGAGCCAACATTTTCAATCTCTGTGACGTTTTAATTTTCCTCATTGTTGACTTTCGTTTTCCCCACATAAGTTCCAGGCCACCATTTTGGGTTAGGAAAAAAGTATTCCCCACTGCTCCCTTGACAAGCATACAAAGGTGACTATTTAAGAACTTGCTAAATAACTTGGACACGATGTGGGGGGTTCAAACTAAACGGGACAGACTTCAACAGGGGCCTAACTAAATAACTATAATTACCATTAATATAACTCTGTTCTAATACTGTCTTTCTAAGGGGGCCAAATTTAAAAGGTAACAAAAATTCCACAAGATTAATTAACACTATTTTTTTTATTTTTTTTATAGGTCATTTTGTCTGGGAACAGAATTTGTCTCTTTTTTATTTTTTTTTATTTTATATGTTTAATTTCACAAAAAAGATTGTGAGTTAACTGCTTGTTCTCACAGGCAGGATAGACTATTGAGCTGATTCTTCATGCTGGAACAGTGAGTTCATATAGATCTATCTATGAATTAGATGGTTTGTTGATGACATAAAGACCATCTGAAGACCATTTATGAAGCTATGCTAATGGAAGATACAAGGTTAGATGAAATAACTTGTGCAAGGCGGTGAGAATTAGGAATAAAAATGTGGATGCATCAAGAAAGGACGTGACTGACAAATTATTTATGACAAACTAGATGTTGTGAGGGCCCTTAGGGAGCAAGGGAACAGCGCAAAGGCACAAATAGATCATTAGTCTGAGAAGAATGGCGCTGCGAGGAGTCACCAGGGGAAACTAGATTGCGAACAATACTCAAGGGAAAGGCGAGACAGATATACAATCATAGTTACTGGTACCATCAGAACTGGAACTCTTCATGTGCTGCTGAAGATGGGGGTGGAGCACTCATGGGAGTGCCATGAAGTGGCTGTGATGTCGATTCTTAATTCAACACAGTATGTATGAAAAGGAAAGTATGGCCTGTGCACACAAGCCAATGTTTTGCGCTATTGAAAAAGACGTTAGCATCTACATCTTATAACAACAGGCACAGGGTCCCTCAGCAAAGTATGGGGTTTTGCTCAGTGCAAGTATGGTTTGCCAGGTGGTAACAGTATGGGTTTGCTTGTTGCAAGTATGGTTTTGCTTCTGTGTAAGTATGGGTTTTGCTGGGTGGCAAAAGTATGGGTTTGCTCAGGTGCAAGTATGGGCTTTGCTCGGTGTGTAAGTATGGGGTTTGTTTGCTGGGTGCAAGTATGGGTTTGCCTCGGGTTGTGTAAGTAGGGTTTGCTCGGTGCAAGTATGGTTTTTGCCTCGGTATGCTAGAATGTTGATATTCTTTTCTTCTTCCCTCTCGCCCTCAATGGCTGTTTCTGGGTTGTTTCATTTATTTCTGGAAATTTTAGTTTTGTTCCGAATGTTTTGTTTTTTTTGTATTGCAGACCTTGTTTATATAAAATTCTGCGCTTATTTGTATGCAGACTGTTGGTTTTCTAGCCTCTAAAGGTAGATGCACAAAAAAACTTTAAAGGACACAACTGGGGCCTTTTATGACACATGGTTGTTAGGGGGGGGGGGGGGGGGGGGGGCAGGGGTCAGGGGTGGGGCTTACTTTTCCCCAAAATGGGGCTCTGGGGCCCAAACAGGGAATATTCTGAAATCAGTAATCTGTTGATGTCACTCGAGAGGCAGGGGGTAAGAAGTGTTGGTGTTGTGGGTAGTGGGTTCCCCCCCTTACTTCACCCTAGGTCTAGTGAATATCTGTTCCGAAAGGAGCGTTCCATTTGTGGTGTCAGCCCTCTATGACCTAGCAAAACCTCTCTTTTACCTCAAAAGACCCATGTGCGTGGCTGGCGAAAGAGAGTCACAGCCTACCCCCGAGGTAGTTCACGTCGCTGGTAACAACTGGGTAGGGTGCGAATTCCCCAGGCAAAAACACAAATGGATCTAGAGGAGCAAAACCTCGGTATAAACCCCTGTTCAGGTATCATTCACATCGGGCTTACCCAACCCCACCGCCCACAACGTACTGGCCCCCTGGTGGGTGGGGAGGGAAGGAGCCAGAGGTGTGCTGAAAACAGTCTTAGGAATGGAAAAACAAGTATGCTAACCCCCTGAATACCGGAAACTATCGTTTGAAGGGTCACAGGGGGACTCAGGGGGGGGGACGTGACGATCTGAGTTGCCCCCCCCAAACTACCTCATGATTAGGCCATGCTATAGAGGAGCCACGAAGAGCTCAGCGAAACCCTGGCAGGCAATCTGGTGGTGGCGAGGGCGGAAATATGAGGGCACACTGTGAGCCCACCTTAGCTACGTTTGGTTAAAGGGGAGGGAAGGCAGAAAACACAACCTATATATTTTCCTTTTTAGAACTGGTACACAGGGCAATTTTTCTAGTGCCACGGGGAGGGTAGGTTAAATCCCCACACAAGGGGGACCCAAAACCCCATGCACCCCCACAATGCCATGTGAAATATGGTTTCTTTACTTGTCCCCCCCCCCAAAAGTAAAAAAATTGGGGCCCACGGAAGGGGCCCAACCAAACAGGGACTTATTCTGAAATCAGTAATCTGGTTGATTGTTTCCCGGGGAAGGCAAAGATTTTACCTTTACTGAGGCTCTCGTGTTAATCCTCAAACCTTTCGCAGGCCTCATCAGAATGGCTGTTGGGGGAGCCTATGTTGTCGTTTTTCTCTGCAACCCTCATCCTAGACCCTGTTTCAACCCTCGTCTAAAATCCTTTTCCCATCTCATGCCCCTTTTCGGTGAAAACAACCCCAACCTTTTAAAGGGGAAAACACAACCCAATAATTTGAGAAAACAATCAATAATTCAAAGATACAATCCAAAAATTCAAGAACACAACCCCCAATATTTAAAAAAAAAACAACAGCAATTCAAGAAAAAAGAATCCCAAAATTCAAGAAACAATTCAAATTCAAAAACACTCCCCAAAAAAATTTAAAAAATTCAACAAAAATAGTATAAACCTATTATTATTTGTTTTTGTAAAATCCGTGGAGGAAAAACAGTACTGAGTCAATAGCTGTTTTTACGAATTCACAATCACCACAACTATTCTTTTAAATATACGCTGTCATTTTGGGCCACCTCAAACAATCATCCAGAATCACAAAATTCGGGCCCAGTGTTTTTTGGTTCACCACCACCCCATAGGGCCAAAACCATCCAGAAATTTTACCTTTTTTCCCTTTCCCCCTGAGAGGAAAATACTGCCTTGTGTAAAAAAAAAGGTCATGGGGGTTTAAAGGGGTGGTCTTTTTTTATTTTTTTTTTAGTGCATAAAATTTAATTTACAGCGGTTTTGGCAGCCTGCCCCAACAGGGGGAGTGCGTGAAATGATAGCCATTATGCATCGGCCCTTAAGGCTGAAACCTGTCTTACCTGTAATCTCACAAAATTAAAACTTGGACCCCCGCCAAAAAATATATATTTCCCCTATATCTTTTTTAATAGGCCTGTTTTGGGAAACATTTTTATGCCCTCCCTTTTCGGGTTTATTTTAACTAAACCCCCTTTTAAAAATTTAAAATCTTTGGGGGAATATTTAGGGGTTTTTTGAGTTTTTTTGGGAAACCTTTTACCCCTTGGGCGCCAGTAAAAAAGGAACTTTTTTTTGTACCAACGCCTAAGGTCAAAAGCAAAGCTTTTCCCTCCGCCAGTTTAAAGGCCAAAAGTGTTAATCTGTCCCTGTATAAATTTCATTTTTAAAAGAAATTTTTGAATGCTCAGTTTTAATAGTTTTGGGTTTTATTTTCGAAGAGCTGGCAAAAGATTCACAGTCCCACCAACTCCCCCAAACCCATCAAACCACCAAAAAAAATTTTTTACCCCACAACCCCTGTGAAGGTCCGGACATCTCCAACCTAGGGGGGATGGCACCCAAACGCTCCCCGTGCTAGAGTTTAAATTGGGGCTCAAAGACATTGTTTTTCCTTACGGGTGTAGAGATTGCTGAAAACCGGTACATTTGATGTGTCTAATGGAAGTACTCTTATTTATTTGATCCAATGGAGCAAAACCCCGGATCAAAGACAGTCAAAATCTTTGGGAGCTGAGGGGGGCCCTCATAGACAGAGAAAGGGGAAAAAGTCTGAGTTTCCCGCTTTGATTTTTGTTTTTCCTCACAGCTCCTTGTGTCCATGATGAGAAATGTATCCCCCAAGCCCTTCTGCCCTGGGGTGTATTTTTGTGTTTTGGAATGATATCCTGAGATCTGGCTTTTTGTCCATTTTATTTTCTAATTTAAAATTGATTACACCCCCTTTTCAGGGGATTTAGGGGGCCCTCTTTTTCCCCTTTTTTAAGGGGTTTAGAAAGGGGGTATGTTTTTGATCTTCATATTGTTTTTAAACTTTGGTTTAGGGTAATGAACACAAAACCTGGGGCTTTCTTTAGAAAGTAGGGGGGGTTGTCCACCCAAAGGGGCCCTAAAAAATTTTTATAATAATACGACATTTTTTTTTGTATCCCAAATTTACTTTTTTCCCCCTACCCCGGGGAAATTTTGACGAAATTTTTCCAGGGGGGAACCCTTAGACAAATACGAGCCAAACGTCAAACATTTTCCTCTAAGTGTTGTTGGTTTGAAGGGGAAACCCCAAACATTGGCCCCGGGGCGGAGTATTTTGGCCAGAAAAACAACCCCCCAAAAATCGGGGTCTCGTGTGGGATTTTTTTGTACCTGTTAAATTTAAAATTTTGCTGGTGACTTGGCCAGGTTTTCATTTTGGGTTTTTTTTAAACCACATTTTGTACCTTTCTGGGGCATTTCTTGGGAAGTATCTCCTGGGATGTTTTTAATCTTGGGGGTTTTTTGTGGTGTTCAAGTACATTGGGTTAGGTACAACATTGGTTGGGGAGATAATTAATCTATTTTTTAAATTTTTACATTGGGGGTGACAAATTTTTTTGTGTGGATGTAGATTGAAAAGACGCATGTCGCAGAAAAAAATTTTCCATACGGAAATTAAAGGCCCATGGCTGTCCAGAGGGTTTGGGGGGAAAGAAAGGACCGAGTGGTTTTAAAACCCACGAACGTGAGTTTAGGAGGGAAGCCCGTGAGGTTGAAAGAGTCCGAATAGAATCTGGAGGGGGCAAAAAAACCGAAGTTCAGGATTGTCTGAGAGGATTCAAAAAACGCGACCCCAATGGAATTAAAGGGGACTCCAATTTGGGGTCGGAGAGGGAGTCGAAAGAATGGTTTGGAACAGGATAGAAAGAAAAATTTGGGAAACAGGGGGTGGGGTTGAAAATTTTAAAATTTCGGGCTCAGAGAGAGGGTAATAACCCGATCCCCAAACACCTGATATTGATGGGCATCAAGCAAAAAGGCTCAGCTAAGCGATGAATTTTTTCCCTATGCCAGTTTTTCGCCCCAAGGCGGGGAAAATATTGAAAAACCAAGACCGTTTTGGGAAAAATTGGGCATTTTTGTACAACTTGGAAAGGTTTAATGTACACCTAAAAGTTGGCCAAGGTTTGAGGGGTGAGGCATACGAATTTTAAACGGATCCCCCCCCGGTACGAGATTTTAATATAAATTGGGTCGGTTACTAAAACCGTTTCAAATTTAAATGCTGCGAAATACAGACAGAAGTTCAAAATGAAGAAAGATGAAAGGGAAAAACTATCCTCAGTTCCCAGTCGCCTTGGGGGAAATTTTGCCGGGGGGGGGAAGGGAAATGTCGGATACTCCTCTTTTTTTAAAATTTTTAAAAGGAGTTTTGATCTAACAACAATCCGAGAGCCTTAAACCCCCCCTATAAAAACCTTTCCGGACGGGGAAGGGTGCTGACAGATGAGTAAATGTTTGGTTGATAGAGGTATAGAGGCAAAAAAGGGAAGGGGTATAGGGGGGAAAACCCCAAGGGCCCCAGGGCCAAGGGAAAAAAAGGGTAAGGGTCAAAAAAACCCACCCAAAATTTAACCCCAAAAAAATTCATCCCAAGCAAACCCCCAAAACCCCCTCAAAAGTTCGGGGAACAAATAAAAACCCTTTTAGGGCCAAAAAGCCTTATGCCATATTTGAAAAAATAAAAACCCAAAGGGACAAAGGGGGAATGAAAATTTAAACCCAGCGGGGAATTTTAACAAGTATCATTTTTGTTTTTCCCCTGTAGTCCCTTCTACCCGGAAAAATTGTAAAAGGGTTTCCCAAATGGGCCCCCCTGTGGTAGAGGGGGTCGGGGCTAATGGAATTCTCAAAAGGGTCTGTAATAGGGTTTTCATATGGGTGGGGTTTGGGGCCAGATTTTTGTAAAACCTGACAGTATATGGCAGTTTCAAAAGAGCCCCCGGGTGCCCATTGGATGCAAAAACCTTTTAAACTTCCCTAGCTAAGTTTAAGGGTCCTTTAAAATTTTTCCCTCGGGGGAATTGGGGCTGCATTGTCAACCCTGTACTTTGTTTTAAATTTTTGGGCGCAATTTATGTTTTTTTAACAAGCCAAAGGGAAACCCTTAAAAGCATTTTGTTTGGGGGGGACCACCCGAGCACAACATAAAAGGCTTTAGGGGAAATTTCCGTGAAATCCTCTCCTGAGGAAAAAAGGGTTTCCCCAAAGTAGGGGCCCCAAACCCTTAGGGCTTTTTTTAAAAAGTTAATTTGGCAACCCAAAAATCCCCCTTTAAAAGAAAAAATTTCCCTTATAAAAGGGTAAGTTGCTTACAGAGGGGCAAGGGACAAGTATACAAAGCCCAGTCAGCTTGTATCCCCAAAACATATGACAGCAGATTCTCCAGAGGGGGGCCCACGATAGCCTTGGGTGCCCATGGGGAATTCATTCAACGACACAACGCTTTTGGCCTCCCTTATTTTTGGGCCCCAGGTATTTCGAGTATCATGCTTTTATGCAAACCCGGGTCCGGAGGGCCCAAAAAAGGTAGCCCCCAAAAGGCGGGAAATGAACCATTCGGACGGGGGGAAACCCCCTGTAAACCTCCACACCTTTTGAAAGGGTGGGGGTCGATTTGGTTTGGAAAACCATTTCCTCTCACAAAGAAAAAATGTTTTACAAAATTGAAATTGGCCCGACGGGTTTTTCAGGGTACCCCGGGGCTGTGCACTTCGGAGGAGACAGAAGATTTTGGGGCAAGGCATTGATGAGCTTTTTCCCCCCAGAGTGGGGATTCCCTTGCAGATTTTACAGACAAGGTCTCTTTTAAAGGGGGAAAACTAATGAGGAAGTTTTCAGAAAAATTAAACTTTTTGGGCACCGCCCTACCGACCCCAACGAAGGCCAAAAATGAGCGGTTCAATGGAACGTTGGTATCGCTTTTTGAGAAAAATAACCCGGAAAACCCCGGGGGTTGGGACGAGTATCGTCTGCAGCACTCCCCCCCTTTAAGGAAGTACCCAATGCCTCTACTGGATTTCCACCTTTCGGGCCCTTTGGGGTTCGGAAGGGGCCCCCTTTTCCCGGAAACCCTTGGCCATTTCAGGGGAAAACATGGACAGACGAAGGGGCCGATGATTCCTTTAAAACCATATCCCCGTATGGAGGAACTCAAGGAAAGGGTTAAAACTAGGGTTGGGGTGGCCCCAAAAAAACTTGTTCGTGCACTTAAAGGTACGCTGCACATTTCAATGGAAGACGAAGGAACGAGTCTTTAGGGGAGATGGGGGCTTTTGCTTACCATCAGGGAATTTTAGGTTTGAGTTTTTGGGGAGGCCCTTATACGGGGTAAGAAATACCAGGATCCAAATTTTAAAAAAACAATTTTTAAAAGGGAAGGGCCCCCGGTTATACATTAATCTCCCCGGAAATACAACGAAACGAGGGGAAATGCACACCCACCCCTTGCCAACCCTTTTGTACTATGGAGGGGGAAGGGAGAAAACCACAGCTGTGGGGAAAAATCCTCTTTACCCAGGGAATTATAAAAAGTAGAGGGTTTAAACCCCCCCCTCTCTGTCTCTCGAAACAAGCATAGGGCAACCCCTTGTAAGTATAAATCGGGCCTGAGAGTTAAACCAAAGGGGAACTTTATTTTGGAGATAATAGACATGGTTCCTGTTGGGCCTTTCAGTCAATGCCCTTGCAAGCTCCCTTTTTAAAGGGAAAGAGTAAACCCCCGAACCCTCAGGAGGGCCAGAAGGTGAAGAAATTTTAATTTACACCAGGTTCCCCTTTCCGTGTTTGTTTTTGGGGACATAGTGAGAGGGGAGGGTTTTCCTTCCGAACCCGCGAAGGATCAGACGGGGAGGGATTTATCCCACATGCCTCGACGACCCCTTGTGACTACTGATTTTAGGAGGCACCCCGGGTTTTTTTTCCCAATATGACCGGGGGGTACCAGGATGGGGTGGAGTTTATTCAAACCAACCCCCATCGGGGGGGTTTGGTCTAACCTTTTCCCTTTTCATTTACCCGGCAGGGATCCCGTGATCCTTTTGGGGTCTATCCCTTAAAGGGCTTTTAGGGCCATGACTGATTCATATAATTCCTTGGTTTATTAGTATTTTATAGGGTCATGGGTTTTTTTATTTTTTTCATGAATTTTCATTATTGGGATATATTTCATTTTTTTCCCCTGGAAAAGGGTTGGGTTTTGGAACCCCCCTTTTTTCAGAGCAGGGTTTTTTGAGCCCCCCCTTTTTTTTTTTTTTTTTTCCCCTTGGGCTGATAATTCCCCAGACTGAAGGGGATGAACCCGCGGGAAATGTGAGTCCATAGATGTGTAGATGGTGATAAATTTTTTTTCGCGTAGTCGCCTTCCCTTTTGGGGGGTTTCTGTCGTTTAAATATAGCCATTACGCATCGGGCTGTAAGGGTGATAACCCCGTTTACCCGTAATTGCACAAAATTCAAAATTGGCCGCCCCGAAAAATTCCCCTATACATATAATAGGCCTGTATTGGACAAACCCCTTTTTAGTCTCTTTTTTTGGTTTCTTTTAAATTAAAAAATCCCTTTTAAATGTAAACCTTGGAGATATATTTAGGGAGTTATTTTAGGGTTTTGGAAACCGATTTTCTCCCTTTCGCGGATCAAGGAAAATTTTTTGTACCAAAGCCTGAATTTCTAAGCCCACGCTATTCTCCTTTCCCGCTTTTCAAACGTTTCCCGATTTGTTAATCTGTGCCTGTATAAAATTTTACTTTTTTAAAGCAAATTTTGGGAAATTCCCCAGTTTTTACATAGCTTTGGGGGTGTAATTTTTGAAGAGCTGGGGAAGATTTCCCGTCCCACCAACATTCCCACCAACCCAAAACCCCCCAGAAAAACTTGTACACCCAGCAACCCTGTGAAGGTTCCGACATCCCAAAACCTTTTGGGGATGGGACCTCAAACAGCTACCCGTTTTCTAGATTAATGTGGCTCAAAACATTGTTTCCTTACTGGTTTATAGAGACTTTCTGATCCCCGGGACAGTTGATGTGTAATATAAAATGAAGTACTCTTTTTTTTTTTTTTTTTTTACTTGATCCCCGTGGACAGGGAAATTCCCCCGAGTCAAAGCAGTCGAATCATCCCAGCTGGGGAGGCACATAGACAGAGAGAAGAAAGAAATTTTGATCTTCGCATGTGTTTTTTTCCCCCAAAACTCCTTTTGTTCCCGGGAGAAGATGTCATTCCCAAACCTTTTGTCTGTTTTGTATCTTTGTGATTTTGGCATGGGTCCTAGATTTGGGATTTGTTCATTTTTTTAATTCCCAATTTTATTGGTTACATACCTTCATTTTTCATGGGTTCTTTTGTGTCTCTATTTCACCTTTTTTAAATGTTTTGCAGGTGTATTAGTGTTTCTTAATTTTATGTTTAACCTGGTTATAAAGGAAAATATCAAACCCCGGGGGCTTTCTTTAGTAAATAGTGGGGGGTCCCCAAGTGTGGCCTTAAAAATTTTAAAATATAACTGAATATTTTGTGGGCCCAAAACTTGAGTTTCCCCATCCAAAATAAGGGATGGATATTGGCCCCGGGGATCCCCCTTTGACCAATAAAGAGCCCAAAAGAAAACCCAAAATAATTATCCCCCCCGAGTTGCTTGGGGGTTTGAGGGGAATCCCTTAAAATTAGGCACGCAAAAGGAGTGATATGTGACAGGGAGAGGGAAATCTGACCTGGCTTTGGGCCCTCTCCTTTTTGGGGGCCTTGGCAGATTTTTAAATTT
>CAJHNH020006591.1:10000-11526 GCA_905116865.2 Candidula unifasciata | reverse complement strand
ATAAACCCATATTTTACCTTTTGAGTCACCCACAGACAAATCACCATGGACTGAGGAGAGCGGGAAACCTCGAACTGGGATAAGTGTCTTTATTAAAATCATGCTCTCTTCTCTTCCCACAGCACCTTGTGAGTTCGATGAGGAACTCATGTTAAAAAATCACGAACATCTGGCTGCTTCAATATCTTGGGTTGTTTTCATTGATTCCTGAACTCCATTCACTGATTTCCTCTTGATTATCAATTCATTTTATTTTTTGTATATATATTGTACTTATTACATGCAACTAATTTCCATTGTCTTGACTTGGGTTTCCCTTGTTTCATACCATTCTAACTGATCCAGCTTTTATGTTTGTTTTGTGGGGTGAATAATAAGTGTAATCTGTGTATACTATCATAACCTGGGGGCTACCTTTTTATAGTAGTGGGGGTGTCCAGCCAAGTGTGCCTAGGAATATTACATATTTTGTAGTGCCAAAGCTTGAGTTGCCCTACTCCTGAAATAAGTTGAGTGTATATTGGCCACGGGATCTCCCTTAGACCAATACATAATTATTTCAGAGTGCTGTTGGTTCTTAAGGAGAAATCCTTAAATCAGGCACGTGACAGGAGCGATATGTGACAGCTTCGATGATGTCTCTCCTGTCTACAAATGGCTCATTCTTGATAGTTGCACTGCTAGCCATACCATCTTCTCCTTCACTGTCTTTCGTACCAACATGCCTTGGGACACAAATGAAGGTGATTATGCAAATAACTGTGTGCGGTATTAGACGGATCTACCATTCCCGTATACATTATACGGAAATAACCAAAATCACAAAGACATCAATAAAAAAATTATCATAATGCAATAATGAAAATCACGCAAGCATTAATGAAAGAACAGTTATAACGAAATAATCAAAATCTCATAGCCATCCATTAAGGAATGTTTAGAATGAAATAATCAAAATCTCATAGCCATTAATGAAAGAACAGTTATAATGAAATAATCAAAATCTCATAGCCATTAATGAAAGAACAGTTATAATGAAATAATCAAAATCTCATAGCCATTAATGAAAGAACAGTTATAATGAAATAATCAAAATCTCATAGCCATCCATTAAAGAATGTTTAGAATGAAATAATTAAAATCTCATAGCCATCAATGAAAGAACAGTTATAATGAAATAATCAAAATCTCATAGCCATCCATTAAAGAATGTTTAGAATGAAATAATCAAAATCTCATAGCCATCAATGAAAAAACAGTTATAATGACATAATCAAAATCTCAAAAAATCAATGAAAGAACAGTTATAATGACATAACCAAAATATCATAGCAGTCAATGAAAGAATGGTTAGAATGAAATAATCAAAATCTCATGGCCATCAATGAAAGAACAGTTAGAATGAAATAATCAAAATCTCATAGCCATCAATGAAAGAATGATTATAATGATACTCAACGATACCTTTCATAAAGGCTATAGGCTTCCTGATATCAGTTTTCGATCCTTCTGTCAGAAGGATCGAA
>CAJHNH020006591.1:0-5000 GCA_905116865.2 Candidula unifasciata | reverse complement strand
TTTATAAACGTGTGCAATGACGCTGGTTCACATCTCCCGACTTTATCCTATTTTTAAACTGTATGGACGGGTGCTCTGCTCTGTCTATTCAGCTGCAGTTTCCTTTATCCCAGGGGGTCCTTACCACACCAGGACCGCTCTAGTAGCTCATCTCCTAGAGGACCAACAGCAGCTAATCTATCAGTCTGGTCATTACCACGTATACCTTAATACCCTGGTCAAAAAAATAATCCACCATATGCTCTTCTCCGTGGTGAAGTGGCCAAGCCGTTTGCTCCAGTGTTGCCACTTTTCTTTGACAAAAAATATTCTTTTATCACTATTGCTTTCAGTCTGATGCTCGCTGAGTTGTCTCTGACTGCTAAAAATCTCGCTTTCACCACGTTTAAGAAAACCAGCGTTACATCTCATCGTAATTTTCTACAACGATGTTTACGTTTAAAAATTATTCCGAAAGGTTTCGCCACCAAATTCCATCCTTCATTAGGCCTGCCATCCTTGAACTACAGCCAACCATTGGCCAGAATTGAGGAAAAATGCGCTTATCTTTGCATGCGTTGCATACTAGATGCACACGAACGCCACCTCCAACAACTAGGCGACCAGATTGATATTCTGGTCTACAAACTACGTAGACTCTTAACCAACAACATGTTGGCCTATTTGATCATCCGCTCTACTATTCACACAACCAATCAGGAGTGGTATTCTTTCCTTACCAATACCAAGAAGAATAAAATGAACTGCCTCCGGCCCCCACAATCCTTTGGAGCATCTGCTAATCCAGCCTCAGCCCAAAATCTTGTTGTTTGCATCCCACCCGACCTACCCCTCTCCGATGAGTAAAGGCTTGAAATTTGTCCCTCTAAGACCACGTGCTGACAAATACACGCTCCTCCAGGATGCACACTCCTTCTATCGCCGTCTACGCCTGAAACATCATCACTGGGGTCAACCACCCGCCCCCACTGGGCCTATTGACGAAACTACATTTCTTTCAACGGCCAACAAATCCCGTTCACAGTGGACTCCTCCTGCTGGTAAATCTAAGGCGCTTGATCTATACATCAGCCACACGCTCCATACTATCCAACAGTTGGAACAAAGGCCTTTACCTAAATCCAACCTCTCCAAAGGTGAATGGCGGGCACTCTCCTACCTCAGAAAGAGGAACGATATTGTTATAAAGTCAGCTGACAAAGGGGGCGCTGTAGTGGTTTGGAGGAAGGATCTTTATATTGAGGAAGCCAGTACCCAACTCGAAAACCCCGTTTTCTAATCCGCCAGAAGGGATGGCCTTAGAGCACTCCAGTTCTTTTTGGTCAGAAGGTCCAACCCGATCATCCCTACTTCAGTTCTTGTACGCCTTGCCGAACTGGTACTGACCCTTAACTCGTTTGAGTTCAATGGTGAGTATTTTGACCAGATCAGTGGGGTCGCCATGGGCACCAAGATGGGTCCTAGTTACGCGTGCCTCTTTATAGGCCACCTGGAATACGAGGTCAGTTTCCGGAGGTGTATAGGAGATACATAGATGATGACGTTGTATCATCGAAATGTCCATGGTTGAGCTTGACCAATTTATTACTTACATCAACAATTTCAATCCGGCTATCAAATTCACCTCACTGATCTCCACCACTTCAGTTAACTTTCTTGACATCACGATTAGCATCGATTTTCCGTGTCTGAAAACCACAACTTACTACAAACCCACGGATTCTCACAGTTATCTCCTCTATACGTCTTCTCACCCACTACCGTGTAAAAATTCTATTCCATATTCACAGCTCCTTCGATTGCGCAGGTTGTGCTCTGACGATTCTGACTTCTTTGATAAATCAGTTGAACTTCTTGAATTCTTCCGTGTCCGTTTCTATACCGAACACATTCTACAAGGGGCTCTAAACAAAGTTTTAGCAATCACCAGGAGGGATGCTTTTCCTACCAAACGTAACTCCACCTCTCCGATATCGACAAGAAGACACTCAAACCAACCCCTCTTCATTTTAATAGCCCTGACCACAGCGGTAAAGATGACATATCTGACACAGCATTAAAATCTTGCTCTGGCGATCATACTACCCGCCTCGCTTCGGAAAATCGCCTTATCCACAGCCTTGGCGTTCTTAGTCCAAGAGGTATCAATATCCAACATACCCTTATCTAAATAGTTCTAATCTTATCACTTTTTAAATGTTAATTATTTTATTTTATTTCATATTATTACATTATTCTATTTCTTATCAGTATCATTTATGTATCATTAACACTTGCATTTCTTTTATTCCCAGTATTGTGACTATATTTTTAGCCATCGTTTATTTTATTTTATTTCATTTATTCCGCATCACATTTTTTTAAACCTCGCTCACGTCACCCCTTAGAGATCTACATACTCTCCATTCCTCGTTTGTGTCTTTCACTTGTGTTTGAAAAAGGCTGCCTGGCCGAAACGTTACGTTGTGTTGTTTTGTGCACGTTTTCCTCTTTCCCATTTTGTTGAGCTTTTTAGTCAAATTTCTCTGGAATTCAAAAAATATCCAAAACAGTGTCAAAAAATATCTTAAAAGATCTAAATCTGCGTGGAAAAGATCTAGAAAAAACATCCAAATTGAAAAAGTCAAAAATTACATAGCTTTCTATAGTGCAAGTGAGCAAATCAGCTTCAGAAGTTGTCAACACCAGTCTTTTACCGAGTGAAATAGCAAGGTGAGATCATAAAGTAATTTAACTTTATCAACAAGTTTAGATTCGAACAATTTATTAACTTTTTGCACTTCCATTAGAATTGGTTATAAAAAGAGAATGAATGACAAATTGTTTTCATCACTGTACATTTCATACAGTATTTCAGCTGTGTAGCACTTTTCACTTTATCTTGTTATTTAAAAGTGTGTCTTCAACTTCAGCCATTGCTTCATAATTCTTTCAACAGATGGTTAAATTGATAACCATCTAGTTTTGCAATCTGACAGAATTTTCGGTGGTGTGGAACCATCATTCAAGGCTGTATATAATGTATTGTATTGCTGTTGTCTGACAAATGATTTGGAAAACCAGTAAAGTGTTTCAGCAATAAGGTATTCCAAATTCCTTGGTAAATATTTAGATGAAGCATGTGATAATGCTAGCTGCAATGAATAACGCAAACATTTTATAAGTATTAACGATGGGTTAGCTTCCTTCAACTTGGCATAAACGCCATTGTTTATAATTTATACCAACCATTACTGAGGCATTATCAGTACCAATTACAGCCGAATTCTTGAAGCCTAACTGTTTGCTGATTAAAAGGTCCGTCAGTTCCTAAACTATACTTTCTACATCACACTTTTCAAATTGAACTAGTCCAAGATGTTTTACAAATCGATCAAATGGTCACAGTTTGAAATTGCGCAGTGACAAATTAAAAACATTGCGACTGATACTTCAACTTTTGATGATTCATTTATCAGTATAGCTCTGAAAACAGATGTCAGCGGTGTAATATATTTAAATGAAACTGCAGTTTTATGCTTTTTTAGTCTCTGCATGACTCTTTGAGTTTTGTATTTTGCTTTAATTTCACACTTGCAGTACTTACAACAAGCTTTGGTCATATCCCCAGTTTTTAACTTTGTCATCATGCAACCACTCTTTCCAAAATTTTTGCTCATACTTTACTTTTGGCATATTGAAAGGTTTTTTCAAAGTGAAAGCCACATAAGAAGGTGAGCAATTATTATTTTTGTAAACACATGAAAAAGAAACGCAAAGTCAGCACAATGAGGATACGGTTGAAACAAAGTTAGTATGATCTACGCGCGTTTTTATTAATCAGTACCGGGGCTGGCAGATATTTGTGCGTTGACCCCAGTGAGAGTTCAAAGTTCAAGTAATGGCAGTTGTCACAATGTACGTGCCAGACCAAAACAAAAATATTGTAGTAAATATTTTACACAGTAATTATTAAATTGACAATAAAAGAAAAAAAATCTATAAAATATCTAACTCCATATGAGAATATTCTAGAAAAATATTTACGATCTAAACGTCAAAAATAGTATCTAAATGCAATAAAAAAGATCTAAATTTGGATATAAAAGATCCAAAGTGGCAACACTGGTTTGCTCTGAAGGTTGTGGGTTCGTTTTACTGCGGTGCCGTTCAGTTCACGCGTTCAATTTTTACGGAGATCCCCGATGATGTTGCTGTGTAGGGCACACTAGGCAGGTAGCTAGCTGTTCTACGGAGACCCATATGGGATAAAAACCATGTGCAATGAAGTCGATCATCTCACCTTCAACTGAGTCTTACCAAGTGAGTCTTACCAAGGGGGGGGGGGGGGGGGGGGGGGGGTGGTGGTGGTGCGTCAGCTCAGGGGAGAGGGTGGGGAGGGGGGGGGGGGGGGGGGGGGGGGGGGGGGGGTGGGTATGGACGTGTCCGGAGTGCCAGGGAAAGGGGGGGGGGGGGGGTAACCCAACTTATAACACACGAAGGTGTAAAATCGCAAATTACAACAAAGAAAAACATGAAAGACTAAAAGCTCAAGTACTTGAACGATAGAATTTCGAAATTAAGACACGTAAATCTCGCTACAACCGCTGTTGTAGTGCCCGTTTTTCCCTTATATGTTGAGGATAAAAAACGTGATAAACTGTCTTATAATCTGGGTTAACAGCAATAACACTGGGAAACGCGATGGTGTCCCATCGGTACGTTTGAAAAGCGAAGAACGTCAAGTTTTATAAGTCTAGGGATGCCCGGCTCTCTAGCGTAGTTGGCTAAACCAGACTGCGCGGTGACCGGCTGACGAACTCCTTGTGGTCAGGGTTCACGCCCGGGTATAGGCAGAAAAGCCACATATCTCCCAGATTTACGGTATTTGTCATGGAATCCAGGCCGAAGGGTTGCGATATCCATAATACCGAGCCTAAGGGTTAACAACTCATGGCTTCTGGATACTAAAAAAAAAAAAAAATTAATAAGTTTAGGGATAAGCTCTAGAATAGAACGGA
>CAJHNH020006590.1:399128-419128 GCA_905116865.2 Candidula unifasciata | reverse complement strand
ACGGGACACGCAATCAACTTAAAACCACAAGAAACTAGAAGCCATTAAATGTTATTATTTGTACCAGTACTTCTTTATTTCCCAACCATCTACCTCAATTTTATTAAATTACCAAAGGAAGGAAGCCACGGTAGTGGAATGACTAGTACTTTTGTCTGCTAGACTGGTGCTCATCTGTTCAAATACCTATTAAAGCTGAAATAGTTTTCAATTGACCCTGGATCGACTTTTGACCCACTATCAAATGGGTACAAGAATAGGGTCGCCTGATTGTTATTTTTTTTTCCCAGTGAGGGAATCAGAGACATAATGTCTGTAAAAATACCTGTATCGCCGCAAAAAGACAAATAAGATGGAGATATACTGGGCACACACTGAGACTAAATGAGCAAAGAATTACCAAAGAAGTCCTAAAATAGCAAACAAACGGTTTGAAAAAAGAGGACGTTAAAAAGAAACGTTAATAAGAAATGATTACTAGAAGCTATAAACGATGGGCTGAACTTCATGTCATGAATCGAGAGAGATGCATGTGACAAAGCGGAGTGAAAGAATCAAATGCGAGCCCTATGTGACATCTAAGGGCACACAAAAGATGATGATGATGATGATAAAAGGAGTACAAGAATGAGGTCGCTGAGTTTATGGAAACAGGGATAGATAGAGGATAACAACAAGCGTAAATTCTATTCTTCAAAGCTATTTCTTATGCCACAGCAAACGTGTTCGCGCCTACGTTTTGGGATTGGGCAGTGGGGGAAAAAAGGGGGAGGGTGGGATTATCGGTTTTTTTTTAAACCGATATTGTGCTACCAGTGCCAAACATGGAACCTTACTACAATTAATGAGCGTAAGATAGTAACAACAGAGATGAGATGTCACAGGAGAGCTCCCGGTGTGACAAACAGAGATAAAATCAGGAATGAAGAAATTAGAAACAGACAGGAGTGAAACCAGACGCACAGTTCATTAAGGAACAACAAATGAGATGGTTTGGCCACTTGACGAGAATGCCCTTATACCAAATGCCACAGAGAGCCACACTGAAGAAATATCATTAATACAGAACAATGGGAAGATCACGCAAGATATGAAGCGATATCATCAGGGGCAAATCAACATAAATGAACACCAACTTGTACAATACATGCATTGGAAAAAGCGCACAAACGATTCTTACATCTCCCCCAACACCTTGCTGAGATAAATGGTGTAAGAGAAGAAACAGCTTCTTCTTCTTCTTCTTTTCATTAATAAATATTATTATTAATTCTATTAGTTCTGTATACAAGACTGGTTGGTGCATTGTGCTGCGGTTTGCAACTGAACTGCGATATCTGCGCATTTCGGCTCCAAACGTTCGATTTTGGCAACCATTTAAACTTTTGAAATATGTTTTATGGGCAGTGGGTATAATCTGTTTACCCCTAAAATGACACTCCGGATCCCAATTTGTGAACTGCCGTGTTGAGAATGTCCATCCTTCCAGGCTTCATCTTTATTCAACTGCCAGTATTTTATGCTGGAACGCCAGTCCTATTTCATAAGGGCAAAACTTTCTAAGCGATTTTAGCTTCCCCTGACAACCGGACGCACCGATACATTGTCTAGGAAGAGAAAATAGCCACTCCAAAAATACCCGCTGGAGCAATCTTCCTCCGCCTTGTGTTTCCATTTCTCCAAGGAAAGCAAATTACTGTTTTTTCTCCCCTATTTGTATTCCTAATTCAAAATAACATGCTTACGTTTATTATTTGCAAAGCCACATTCTACAAGGAAATGGTCGCAAGACGAACTGGTGATAGGGAATTTATCTTCTTTTTTTTTTTTTACTTTTAACTTTTTTTTCTTCTCCTCCTCCTCCTCATCCTCCTCCTTCTTCCCTTTTTCTTCTCTTTTTTTTCTTCTTCCTCTTCTTCTTCTTCTTCGTCTTCTTCTTCTTCTTATCGTCCTCCTTTTTTCTTTTTTTTTCTACTTCTTTTTTCTTCTTCTCCTTCTCCTTCTTCTTCTTCTTCTTCTTCTTCTTCTTCTTCTTCTTCTTCTTCTTCTTCTTCTTCTACTGTTCGTTACTGTGACGTGACGCGGTGGATTAAATGTTTATAATGTTGAGTAGGGATTTTCCTTTCAACACATTCCCTCCACCAGATTAACCGAACTAAAATCTGAGCTATGTTGCTCTCAGATAAAGTCCTGGATACCCAAGAACAGCCATATTGGCTCGTTAAGTACATTAACATTAGCTGAACTTGGTACCCACAAGAGAAGAAAAGGAATTTTAGATGTCTATCATTATACTAAATGAATTATTAGACAGGGCAAATGATTCCTCCGTCATCTACCTTCTCCCGGTGTTATTATGAATAATTAAAGAATTATTATCATATTATTTGAGCTCCCACCAAATGGTATTCTATCTTAACAGTTTAATTAAACATGTAAGAACAGACATTTGGAATTACAAAAACTGATGCAGGATAAAACTTGCCATACAGCTTTATTTACTAACAATGAACTTCCCAGTTTGTTGATTTACACAAACAGTGACTGGTTAAGGTGATGATAGTGATAGCTTTAGCGAGAAAACAGCTCCGGGTTTAGAGTGGTGTGATGATGGTGATATGTTAACTTAAAAGATGTTAACTTAACTTATAAGCCTCTGACAGCTGTGAGGAACTGTCAAGCTTGTCCAACTCTTCCTTGCCTGTTTTCTGCCTGTTTCAGCTTTTTCTCCACTTCATTCCCACCTCGTTCTCCACCTCATCCCCAGCTGGCCGAGTCTAACACAATGTAGTCTCTTTCATGGACTGATCGTCACATGGCAGCTGTAATCATGGAAACAAAACACATAAGTGTAGTATCTTGACTTACACTAAGAATACATGTATCAATTATTGTAACATAAAATAATAAAATATACCCCATCACTCCTCCTCATATTCCACATCCTCTCCAGTCTAGTCTGAAGGTCTTTTGTCTTACATGGACGTCACATATCCTGACTTCCCTCTTCATGCTATGTCATGATAGTTGACTTTCTAAGTCTGTGGTCCGTCATAACTCAGACTTCCAACTGGCTGACATTGATATTACATGACCACGTGGATCAGGTTATGTGCTGAAAACTCCAACACTGTATAGATGCACGCTGTCCTAAATATTATTTCAGTGGCAGTGAATTCTATACACCCATCATTCTTCCCCTGGGGTTATCAATACACTGTTTAGGTGAACACATTAGGTGAATCCTTCGAAGGCATCAGTGTCATGGTTCTCTTTGAACAATCACATTGTCAAGTCGGACTTACCAGAAGTGAAAATGCGTGATAATGTATTGATCAGAACCAACGTTATGACGTTTCTCGGGGTGAGGTTCGATCGCAGCTTGTCATTCAGGGAACACGTTGACCATGTGATAACAAAAGCACGCAAAGGTCTATCTGCAATGAGGATTATGGCTGCTTCCAACATTGAGCAAAGACTACTAATACTTCTATTCTACGGTCTGGTCCTTTCCCCCATTGAATACGCTCTGGCCATCCTCACGTCAGTGCTACCCAGATTGAACGACTCGAAAAGGTGCAAAATGAAGCCATGCGCATTATTTTGGATGTACTATAGAGACACATCCTGTGGAGCAATGAGGTATCTACTTGACTTTCCAACAATGAACAAAGGATCAGGATGTGGAGGGCTCGGGCATATCTCAAAATATGTGCTGATAAGAAACCCCCACTGCATCAAGCGCTTTTTAAGTGAAAAGGGCGACAGACTGAAGAGGGGGAAATCGTGGCTAGGTCGGGCAGAAGATGTTTATTAGGCAAATATGCAGCCTAACCGACATCATACCCGGTGCAGAATGGATACCTGTGCCTCAGACGTTTATTTGTCACATTTTTCCTGTATTGTCACACTCAACGGCGATGTAGAGAAGAGAATTCTGTTGCTGTTAATGCAGAGTTCACGCTCTCATCGGTGAAAATTCAGACAAAGCAGATGCAATAATCTATACAGACGGATCCGTTATACGCCCAAAGAAGAAGCGCATGGGCATTTACAGCACGCTCAGCGGGCAGAACAGTCAAAGAAGCCAACGGCGCCTTCTCCATGACAACCAGCAGCATGACGATGGAGGTGATGGCAGTGACACAAGCGCTTGCCTGGCTTGAAACACAAAAATACACCCGCGTGTGTATACTCAGTGATTCAATAGTATGATCCGGAGGGTTCAGGCAGGTTCAGTGCGAAGACAATGGCTTGAATCATTACAGAAGTCCACTGTCCGTGGAGTCACCTTTATTTTTGTTCCGGGACACGCAGGCGTCGATGGAAATGAAAGAGCTGACAGGTTGGCTGGATCCGCTATCACTACCGACGGTCAGCCTATAGATCATGCTGATATTATCAATGCCCTCAGAGAAATGGGAAGGATAGACGACTTTTGTGGCAGTGAATCCACATCACTCGCCAGAATGGCAGACTTGGGAATTAAGATCGGCACAGCAAAAAACGAGACGCACACCAGCTACGCCAGAAGACTTGTTAATCAACATAGAACTGGTACTATTAGCCATCGGACGTTGGGGTTCATACTGAGGGGAGGATCTGAGCACCTATGGACATGTCCGGAGTGCAATGAGGATAACCCAGCTAACTAACTAACTAACTAACTAACTAACTAACTAACTAACTAACTAACTAACTAACTAACTAACTAACATTAAGTGAGCACATGGTAGGCACACAAAACGTAGCAGCATCCCTGCACATATTTTGGCATCATTTCCCCCAGTCCCAACTCATATTTTGGCTGATCATGGAAACAATATAATTACATGTCATTGTTCACATCTCATTTTATACACATGAAAACATACACTGAAAAACATGTGACACAAACATACAAGAAATAGGAATAGTTTAGCAGTTCCTTAACTGAGATACTGAATACTCACAAAGAACTATTTCAAGCAGAATGTGCAGACAAATTAGGAAAGGTAGTATAGACTTAAGCTTAACTCCCTAACCTATGTATACAGATTAAAATTATTTATTCGCCTAAAGAACTTTCCATCAATCGCCAAACCAGAATCCGACCGTTTAAATATTAAAATATTTAAATTCTCGTCGACCTGTGTTTGTTAAGCTAATAGCTGCGATGTGACGCGGAATTCCAAATGCCTCGAAGGTATACAATCTAACTGTCTCAAAGGTTCAAAAACGCCCACTTCTCCCTTTACTCGGTTCTACCAACCCTCAAGAACGCAGATGACTTAAGCCACGCCTCTGAAGTACCTATCAGATCAAATTAGCTATCAAGTGGCCTGTCAGTCAATTCTAGCCGACTGACATCCCTAGAGCAAATTATTCTTAAGTGACCCAATCTAGTTTTCCAACGAATCTACTGGCGCGTGTAGTTAAAAGACGGGTCAGTGAGGCCATTGTGTTTCGCCTACTTGACCAAGATCAACATTCCTAATTGGCAAACACCTGTTTCTCCGAGAATTACACTGACGTGCGAACTCCAGCCTCTGGTCGCCCCCACACGTCTACTAGTCCACTCTTCAGTTCCTCTGATCTAGTCTTTTCCAAAACAGTGTCTGCGTCAGGAGATAACATTTATGACATGGGCATCGTGAAAGGAAATTCTCTAGCCCCGGTGGTAATTGCGTAACATTACCCAAGACTCAGTCGCTTTGTCTTGACTAAGCCTGGCTACCAGGAAACATTTTAAATCAATACATTTTAGGGTTTATAGTCAACATTTGGTTTTAAGGGCATAGTCTCTTGTCTCTCAATCACAAGAAGGACTTTATTACGAGTACTAACTGCTGGAACACGAGGTCCGAAGAAGAGAAGACAGAAGACTTGAAGAAAGAAAGAAGCGCGAAAGAACGAGCCGAAGAGAACCATCGGAGCAACGAAGAAGAAGACCTCAGAAGGAAGAAAGATGACGAAAAGAAGAAGAAGCAGTATAGAAGAGAACGAAGAATGGAAGAAGAAAAGAAGAAGAAGAAGAAGCAAGAGTAAAAGAAGAAGGAAGACAAAGATCAGAAAGAAGAAGACAGAAGAAAGAAGCATAAGAAGAAAAGAAGAATGAAGAAGAAGAAGGAGAAGAAGAAGAAGAAGAAGAAGAAGGAAGAAGAGAGTAAGAAGAGACGAAGAAGAAGAAAGAAGAAAGAAGAAGAAGAAGAAGAAAAGAAGTAGAAGAAAGAGAGAGAAGAAGAAGAAGAAGAAAAGAAGAGAAGAAGAGAAGAGAAGAAGAAGAAGAAGAAGAAGAAGAGAGAGGAAGAAGAAGAAGAAGAAGAGAAGAAGAGAAGAAAGAAGAAGAAGAAGAGAAGAAGAAAGAAGAAGAAGAAGTCGAAGAAGAAGAAGAAGAAGAACGAAGAAGTAAGAGAGAAGAAGAAAGTAAGCAGAACATGAAGAAGAGAAAAAGAAGAAGAAGAGAAGAAGAAGAAGAGAAGAAGAGGAAGAAGAAAGTAGAAGAAGAAGAGAAGAAGAAAGAAAAAGAAGAAGAAGAAGAGAAGAAGAAGAAAGAAGAAGAAGAAGAAAAGAAGAAGAAGAAGAAAGAAAGAAGGAAGAAGAAGAAGAAGAAGAAGAAGAAGAGAAGAAGAAGAAGAGTGTACGACTAAAGAGAAGAAGAAGAAGAAGAAGAAAGAAGAAGAAGAAGAAGAAGAAGAAGAAGAAGAAGAAAGAAGAAGAAGAAGAAGAAGAAGAAGTACGAAGAAGAAGAAAGAAGAAGAAGAAGAGAAGAAGAAGAAGAAGAAGGAAGAAGAAGCAGAAGAAGAAGAAGAAGAAGAAGAAGAAGAGAAGAAGAAGAAGAAGAAGAAGAAGAAGAGAAAGAAAGAAAGAAGAAGAAGAAGAAAGAAGGAGAAAGAAGAAGAAGAAGAAGAAGAGAGAGAGAAGAAAGAAGAAGAAGAAGAAGGAAAGAAGAGAGGAAGACAGCAGATGAGAAGGGAAAGCAAAGAAGAAGAAGAAAGAGGAGAAGAAGAAGAGGAGAGAAGAGAAGAAGAAGAGAGAAGAAGAAGAAAGAAAGAAGAAGAAGGGAAGAAGGGAAAGAGGGTAGAAGAAGATAGAAGAAAGAAAAGAGAGAAGAAGGGAGGGAGAAGAAAGAAGAAGAACAGAGAGTAAAAGAAGAAAGAAGGGTAGAAGAGAAGAGAAGAAAGAAGTATAAAAGAAGAAAGAAGAAGAAGAAAGAGAGATAGAAGAAGAAAGAAGAAGAAGCAAAAAAGAAGAAGAAAAGAAGAAGAAGAAGAGAAAGAAAGAGAAGGAAGAAGAAGAAGAAGAAGAAAAAGTAAGAAGCAGAAGAAGAAAAAGAAGAAAGAAGTAAGAAGAAAGAAGAAGGAGAAGAAGAAGAAGAAAGAAGAAGAAAAGAAGAACCAAAGAAGAAGAAAAGAAAGAAAGAAAGAAAGAAAGAAGATAAAGAAGAGAGAAGAAAGGAGCAGAAGAAGGGAAGAAGAAGGAAGGAAAGAAAGAAGAAGAAGAAGAAAAAGAAAAAGAAGAAGAAGAAGAAGAAGAAGAAGAAGAATAGAAGGAAGAAAGAGAGAGGAGAAAGAAGAAGAAAAGAAAGAAAGAAGAAAAGACAGAAAGAAGAAGAAGAGAAGAAGAAAAGAAGAGAGAGAAGAGAAGAGAGAAGAAAAAGAAAGAAGAAAGAGAAGAAGAAGAAAGAAGAAAGAAAAGAAAAGAAGAAGAAAGAAAGACAGAAGAAGAAAGAAGGGAGAAAAAGAAAAAAGAAGAAGAGAGAAAAGAAAAGAAAGGATAGAAAAGAAGAAGAAAAAGAGAAGAAAGAGAAGAAAGGAAAGAGAAGAAGAGAGAGGAAGAAAGAAGAAGAAGAAAGAAGAAGGGAAGATATGAGGCGAGAAAAAAGAGAGAAGAAGAAGAAGAAGAAGAGCGAAGTAAAGAGGGGAAGAAGCAAGAAGAGTAAGAGAGTTAGCCAAGAAAGAAGAGAAGATAGAAAGAGAGAAGAGAAAGAAAAGAGAAGAAGAGAGCGAAGAAGAGAAGAAAAGAAGAAGAAAGAAAGAAAGAAGAAGAAGGAAGAAGAAAGAAGAGAAATGAAAGAAAGAAAAGAAGGAAAAAGAAAGCACTAAGTAGGGAAGAAGAAGAAGAAAGAAGAGAAGAAAGAAAGAGAAGAGGAGAGAAGAAAGGGAAGAAGAAGAGAATTAAGAAAGAAAAGAAGAAGAAGAAGAAGCAAAGAAGAAGAGAAGAAAACAAGAAAAAGAAAAGGAGGAAGAAGAAGAAAGAAAGCAGAAAAGAAGAAGAAAGAAAGAAGAAGAAGAAGAAGGAGAAGAGAAAGAAGAGAAGAAAAAAGCAGAACAGAAGAGAAAGAGAAAGAAAAGAAGAAAGAGAAGAAGCAACAAGAAAGAAGAAGAAAGAAGAAGAAGAAGAAGAAGAAGAAGAAGAAGAAGAAGAAGAAGAAGAAGAAGAAGAAGAAGAAGAAGAAGAAGAAGATGGTTGTGGCAGCTAGAAGGAGAAAGTGGTTGTAGCAATGTTGATAGCTACGTTGTTAGTGGTTGTGATTGTGGTAGTGGTAGTGGTAGTGGTAGTGGTGTCGGTACTGATAGTGATACTGGTAGTAGTCCACAAATGTAATAACGGCGAAAATGGGAAGCATATTCCCAGTAGGCGTCAGTAAGTGAGAGGGCATTCTTTCCTTTCACACTATATTTAAGAGAGCAATCTAGAAGGAAGAGAAGCTGAGGACATCAAGACGGGAAGACTGTAGACATTTTGGCATCATACCGAGGAGCGTCTATATAAGTTGGCAGAACACATCAAAGAAGATTGTGGAGATATTCTCCTTCCTAGTGTTCTTCTTGTTCATTTTTTTTTTTTTTTTTTTGTCAATATCTGTTTATGCTACTAGGCGTGGCAGTTCATCAGATGATAGAGAGCTGAACCTGGGTGCGCTCATTCGCTTGTTATGCCGTGATTTTATGCAGTTTCAAGGTGTCAGTGACTCCTTCAATCCACATTCTTCTCGGTCTTCCCCTGCTTCTTCGTGCTTTGATTTTCAGATTGTACGCTTTTGCTGCTGGCATCGTTGATTTCATTTTCATTAGATGGCCAAACCATTTAATTCTTTGTTTCTCAATACATTTGACGATGGTTGTTGTTCCAACAGTTTTTGTGGTCACGTCGTTTCTCAGTCGATCTCTTCTGGTTTTATTCACTAATCTAATAATTGACATTTAGAAAAACGTTGCAGCACTAGGGGGAATTGGAAGAACTAGTGAACAGCTGACATCGAAGTCAAACTGTTGCTTTCAGAGCAATCGATGTCTCCAGTGACAATGTCCACAATCATTTTTATGGGTCTTAAGGAAACGACAGACGCAGACAACATTAGATAGGCCTAATAAAACCTTTCTCGCCAAATAACAGAAGAAAACCAATAATGAAAACTGGTAATAGGAATTTGTTTGCTTTCTTCAATGTAATTGTTTTCCTACATTTATATCTATCTTGTAAAACTAAATACTCGATGAATAAAATGTTATAATATCAGACAAAATGCATATTTATTGCCTAAACATTTTGCTTCTCACTATTTAAACATTGCTTTACGTTTTCCTAATTTACATGAGAGTCGTGTTGTTGTTGTTGTTGTTTTGTTGTTGTTGTTTTAATCTGAGAACAGATTAATTGAAATAAAATATAATGGGAAACTTGGTTTCGAGATACGAACCACAGGAAAAGAACAGAAAGTTCAAGTCCTTGCAGACGGGTCTGCACAAAGTGCAGTTAGTAATGGTGGTGTGGGAGTGGACGCATAATTCCCATATTGTACTAGGGATAAGACCAGTGTACCAACCAAAAAGTACTGTCATAACCAGACGCAAAAACCTAGGCAATCAAAGAAGCAACAGAGAAACTGCTAAATACCAGCCTTGACTATAGTCTGACGAAATGTTGACAGATGCCAAATGCGTACTCGAAGTACTCCAATCTGAGAAACTACTAGAATTTCAAATACTTTTGACACAACTCGGTGAATACCGTCTTGTTCTGGAGTGCCCGGAAATGAAATAGCTGACTAATTGGCAGGGGAAGTTGCGATAAAAGAGCAGCTGGATGTACCAGTTACATACCAACAAAAGAGAAGGATCGTTAAATCGATCAGGAAACCACCAAAACTAGCACAAGACGACTACTCTGTTATGCACAAATCAGAACAACTCATTAAGCTTCGCCTCAGAACAGGGCACACCCGATAACGCATCCATTTGTACACGAAATTCAGCCACGCAAAAGCAAAACAAAAAAGAAGAAAAAAAAAGAAAGAAAGAAAGAAAGAAAGAAAGAAAGAAAGAAAGAAAGAAAGAAAGAAAGAAAGAAAGAAAGAAAGAAAGAAAGAAAGAAAGAAAGAAAGAAAGAAAGAAAGAAAGAAAGAAAGAAAGAAAGAAAGAAAGAAAGAAAGAAAGAAAGAAAGAAAGAAAGAAAGAAAGAAAGACAGAAAGACAGACAGACAGAAAGACAGAAAGACAGACAGACAGAAAGACAGAAAGACAGACAGACAGAAAGACAGACAGAAAGACAGAAAGAAAGAAAGAAAGAAAGAAAGAAAGAAAGAAAGAAAGAAAGAAAGAAAGAAAGAAAGAAAGAAAGAAAGAAAGAAAGAAAGAAAGAAAGAAAGAAAGAAAGAAAGAAAGAAAGAAAGAAAGAAAGAAAGAAAGAAAGAAAGAAAGAAAGAAAGAAAGAAAGAAAGAAAGAAAGAAAGAAAGAAAATAAACAAGAGGGAGAAGGAAAGAGAAAAGAAAGACAGAAAAGGACAGAAAGAAAAGAAAAAACAAATAAAGGAGAGTAAAAAGAAAGAAACAAACAAACCAAAAAGGAGGAGTAGGAGGAGAAGGAGGCGGATTTATCAAAGAAGTGAAGAAATAGGAGCAATTGTAGTATACAAACAATAGTATCAGTAGCGACAGTAAATTCTAATGTTCTAGAGACTGCCCACACACGTCTCCCCATCTCTAACTCGACAACTTTTTATTGACATTTTCCCTCTAAAGGTAAACGGGGTGAGAGTTTGTCAGTCTTAATCTACACGCTGAGGCCACAATATCCGACAAGTCAGTGTTTGTGTAATACACTCTGGATACAATCGATCCGTAGGAGTTTTGCAGTGTCTTCAGTTCTATGGCCGGAGCTTCGTCGGGTGTGGGCACAATGCGGTCACTGATTGGGTTTCATTGTGTCAAGATGCCGGAACCACGTATTTGTTTCTTCTCTCTCTCTCTCTCTCTCTCTCTCTCTCTCTCTCTCTCTCTCTCTCTCTCTCTCTCTCTCTCTCCCTCCCTCTCTCTCTCTCTCTCTTTTTTTTTCTTTTTTTCTCTTTCTTTCCCTTTCTTTCCCCCTCTCTCTCTCTTTCTCTCTCTCTCACTTTCTCTCCCTGTCTCTTTCCCCTTACACCCTCTCTCTTTCTCTTTCTCTTTCTTTCTCTCTGTATCCTCTCTCCCTCTCTCTTCCCTCTCTCTCCTTTCTCTTTCACTCTCTTTAACTCTCTTTAACTCTCTCTCGCTCTCTCTCTCTCTCTCTCTCTCTCTCTCTCTCTCTCTCTGTATTTCTCTCTGTAGCTAACTTAAGTGCAAGGCATGCTATCTATAATATATCTAATGTTATTTCTGCCTCAGCCGCAGTCTGTCTCGGAAATGTCATCTTCTCACAAACTTTCTTAAATAGCATTGTAACATGTTTGTTTCGCGTGCACAAATATATGCGTGTAATCTATAAAAGCATGTATGTATGCATAGATGTTTTTATCATCGGCAAGTGCTTTGCCAGCTGGCGTAGGCGTTCATGCATCTACACATATCTCGATCCAAAGTGTTATGGATCAATTCCACTGATGATATTTCTCCTCCTCTTAAATTAAACCATCCACCATCATTTCTCTTGGTCTGCCTCCGCCTCTTCTACCAGTAATCTTTCCAGTCGTCTTCCCATTGCTCTTTTTCTCATCACATAAACGGTGTCTCCTTCTCATTGTTGTATATAATGTTATACTTTCATTGGTAATTTCCAGGCAATCATTGTTATATATTCTGGCAGTCCATTGTATTCGCATGTTTGTTTGCATGTATGAATTATGAAAGGGGGCAGTGTGAGAATGTGTATGCAAGTGTTGACTGAGGACCTATGCTGTAGACTGGTTTAGAGGACACATTGGGAATGTATCCATACTCTTCATACGAACGCAGTAAACTTGCTCATTAAAAAGTCAACATCCTTCTTAATTATTATTGAAAGTATAAAGTCTCTTGTGGTGTATGGTAGTCACTGTAGTCTTACATGCTGAAAATATACTTCATCAGAAATATGCTTTACCTACTGTATATATATATTTTTTTGGAGGATAAATATAAATTATTGTATTGTTTTATTATGTTATATAATATATAAGTAAAGATCCATTTTTACACTTTTAGACTCATCGGGCATTTGGGAAGAGCATCCCATATTTTTACAGACCAATCGGCACACTAGGTGGGTTTTGTGGTCATTATTACACTGGACGCCTTTACTACCCAGGACATACATCCGGGTATTCATATTAGTTTGGGTCGACCTGCGACGCCCCACACCATGATAAAAATCCACGCAGCCAGCAGTGGGTTTCGATCATATTGAAATTACTCGCAACGGCTAAGCCACGGACGCCGCCATGTTGTATATTATATATTCTTTAGTTGCGTATCCTTTCCAGGACGTTGCAGAACCAACCCCAGCAGCCCCTGGCTGTTGTGTGGTTTCTCTAGGCAAATTTACGTCCAGTAGTTTGCCATTGCTGGACAATCGGCCCCCTGATACTACTGTCGAAACCAACGCAAGGCGCATGGCCCGCAGCTGGGATCGACCCGGCACCCCGGCATTACGAAGCGTTCGCATCGACTTAGCCACAAAGCTGACATATTATATATATATTTATAGAATAAATAACTGTTATTCAGGAGCGGTTGGTCGAGAAGTTACAAAATCGGGCTCTCATGCGGTTTACCCTAGTTTGACCCCCGGTAAGGTCAGGTAGTTTTTATGTCGGTGGAAAAATAAACATCCTAACATCCCAACCTGCACAGTTCGTGGCGACAGAACTAGCCAGGCGGTACTAAATCAGTTCTATATTTTTATTGTCTCACATATTTTGAGTATTTGAAATGCTCCTTATAAAACTGAATGAAAATGGAGAAAGACTATCTAAATTCTGCATGCAGTCGGGTCTGATAACTGGAAGCACTATCTCTGCTCATAGATAGTTCGCAAGCTTACTTGGCATTCACAAGAACAGGTAACGCTAGGCTCTTGCACGGGAGACTATGGTTCGAATCTCGGTAAGGTCATGGATATGTTTCTGTCTGAGGCAGCAACGGTAAAATCCCTAACCGGTACAGTCCATGCCGACTGCACTAACTATGCTGCCCTAAATTCTCAGGCCCAAAGACTTCTCATCCAAACATCCCCCCCCCCCCAAAAAAAAACCGCCCCACCCCAGCCCTCCTTGCTTACACTGCAAATGCAGTGGCCTAGGAAGACCAGAAGATATCCATCGTGGAGAATTCCCTGTCACCCCCAAACCCTATATATATATATATATATATATATATATATATATATATATATATATATATATATATATATATATATATATATATATGTGTGTGTGTGTGTGTGTATGTGTGTGTGTGCGTGTGTGTGTAGGTGTTTCATTCGAATAACACATACTTTGCCATTTTGTCACCCCCTCCACCAGTAATGACAGCCGGGGCTGCCCGCACCGACTTCCTAAACCAGTGCACAAGAGCAAAAGCTGTAAATAAAGACAGCTTTGGGGAGGGGGGGGGGGATACACTAACACCGTTAGCCACAATGGCGTTTGCTTTACACAGTACCTGTATCACGTATAAACAATGCTGGTGTTGTGTGTATAACAGTCACCATCGAGAAATATACAGTAAATGCAGATGTCTAAACCTATGATGTTGTTGCGTCAAAGCAGATCTGGGCCACGCCCTGGTACTTTTTAAGATATACACAAGGAGCTTGTTGTTTTGCTAAATCTGATGTACTTGTGTCAAAACGGATCAGGGTGATGCTCTGTTATATATTAGATGTATCCAGGGCGTTTCCTGTTTCGTAGAATGGCTTCTTTCTTGTTTAGGTACATGTTGGACAAGAGAGTCTCGATCTTGAGGTTTTGAGAATCGACATCACAGCACTCCGGTTTTTTCACGTGCACTAGCCATGGACCTTACAGATTAGAATTTTATGTTTGCCCTCGACCCCCACCCCCCCCCCCCAAAAAAAAATCATAACCTTACTGGGTATTTAAACCTTGTTAGTTAGTTAGTTAGTTAGTTAGTTAGTTAGTTAGTTAGTTAGTTAGTTAGTTAGTTAGTTAGTTAGTTAGTTAGTTAGTTAGTTAGTTAGTTAGTTAGTTAGTTAGTTAGTTAGTTAGTTAGTTAGTTAGTTAGTTAGTTAGTTAGTTAGTTAGTTAGTTAGTTAGTTAGTTAGTTAGTTAGTTAGTTAGTTAGTTAGTTAGTTAGTTAGTTAGTTAGTTAGTTAGTTAGTTAGTTAGTTAGTTAGTTAGTTAGTTAGTTAGTTAGTTAGTTAGTTAGTTAGTTAGTTAGTTAGTTAGTTAGTTAGTTAGTTAGTTAGTTAGTTAGTTAGTTAGTTAGTTAGTTAGTTAGTTAGTTAGTTAGTTAGTTAGTTAGTTAGTTAGTTAGTTAGTTAGTTAGTTAGTTAGTTAGTTAGTTAGTTAGTTAGTTAGTTAGTTAGTTAGTTAGTTAGTTAGTTAGTTAGTTAGTTAGTTAGTTAGTTAGTTAGTTAGTTAGTTAGTTAGTTAGTTAGTTAGTTAGTTAGTTAGTTAGTTAGTTAGTTAGTTAGTTAGTTAGTTAGTTAGTTAGTTAGTTAGTTAGTTAGTTAGTTAGTTAGTTAGTTAGTTAGTTAGTTAGTTAGTTAGTTAGTTAGTTAGTTAGTTAGTAGTTAGTTAGTTAGTTAGTTAGTTTAGTTAGTTAGTTAGTTAGTTAGTTAGTTAGTTAGTTAGTTAGTTAGTTAGTTAGTTAGTTAGTTAGTTAGTTAGTTAGTTAGTTAGTTAGTTAGTTTAGTTAGTTAGTTAGTTAGTTAGTTAGTTAGTTAGTTAGTTAGTTAGTTAGTTAGTTAGTTAGTTAGTTAGTTAGTTAGTTAGTTAGTTAGTTAGTTAGTTAGTTAGTTAGTTAGTTAGTTAGTTAGTTAGTTAGTTAGTTAGTTAGTTAGTTAGTTAGTTAGTTAGTTAGTTAGTTAGTTAGTTAGTTAGTTAGTTAGTTGGTTAGTTAGTTGGTTAGTTGGTTAGTTGGTTAGTTAGTTAGTTAGTTAGTTAGTTAGTTAGTTAGTTAGTTAGTTAGTTAGTTAGTTAGTTAGTTAGTTAGTTAGTTAGTTAGTTAGTTAGTTAGTTAGTTAGTTAGTTAGTTAGTTAGTTAGTTAGTTAGTTAGTTAGTTAGTCAGTCAGTTAGTTAGTTAGTTAGTTAGTTAGTTAGTTAGTTAGTTAGTTAGTTAGTTAGTTAGTTAGTTAGTTAGTTTAGTTAGTTAGTTAGTTAGTTAGTTAGTTAGTTAGTTAGTTAGTTAGTTAGTTAGTTAGTTAGTTAGTTAGTTAGTTAGTTAGTTAGTTAGTTAGTTAGTTAGTTAGTTACTTGGTTAGTTAGTTAGTTGGTTAGTTGGTTAGTTAGTTAGTTGGTTAGTTGGTTGGTTAGTTAGTTGGTTAGTTAGTTAGTTAGTTAGTTAGTTAGTTAGTTAGTTAGTTAGTTAGTTAGTTAGTTAGTTAGTTAGTTAGTTAGTTAGTTAGTTAGTTAGTTAGTTAGTTAGTTAGTTAGTTAGTTAGTTAGTTAGTTAGTTAGTTAGTTAGTTGGTTGGTCAGTTGGTTAGTTGGTTAGTTGGTTAGTTGGTTAGTAAATCTTGCAACGTAAGGCGGCTCACGACACCAGTTCTGCGTCGCTTTTTTTTCTTCTTAGCTTCCTTGTCTGACACACCCCTTTGAACTTTGCCTGGTCATGGTTGCAGATTCATAGTCATTACTTGGTTCTAGCATTCAGAATATCTGCTTGGTTCATGTCATGTCCGCCCTCCACGGCAGCTTTACCTGCAAGCCTATCAGCTTTCTTATTTCCTTACATGCCTGCTGTGTCCTGACACAAAAATGAAACTAAAATGTTTCAGCTCAGACCGCTTTAGATATTCCAACCACTGCCTTCGAACCCAGCCCAGCTTGTATCGTCCTGAGCATACTCACTGAACCACTGAGAAAGCAGGGGCGGGAAAAGGTCTGTGTCTCCAGCGATGGTACTGTCGTTGTAACTGCCATGACCTCCATAGTCAGACTACTTGTGATCAAGGCAACAGCACCAGAATCTTGCCCAATGACAGAACAACGTTGTTAACCGCTAGGACAGCTCCTCCTTATCACTTAGTATTGCTTCTCATTCTTCTTAGCGTTCACCGGCTGTTAACTCTGGCGGACAGCTCTGGCTTTTAGTCTATATCTGGACTTTGGTTTGTGTCTGTCCATTCGTTTTGCAGATCCGGCTTATTTATATGCAGATTATTGTAACAAGAACTGAGATGGCTTGGTCACCTGACGAAAATGCCCTGGTACCAACAAGCACAGAGAGCAACGCTAAAGAAATATAATGAACAAAGAGCAAGGGGTATACCACGAAAAGTATGGAGCGACACCATCTAAAGCAATTTTACAGAAACTCTTCTTATTCTTCTTCTTTGTTCACCGGCTGTAAGCTCCAGCGGAAATTCCTGATTGTTCGTCCATTTAGATATTGGTTTTGTGTCAGGGCCTGAGTTTTGCGTGTACATCCGTTTACTGACTTATTTGTGTGCAGTTGGTTGTTTCTTGCCGCTCAGGTAGTTGCACTCCGACTTCGAAGAAAGTCCCTAGTTAGTCGACTCCTACGACATGCTTGCTGGGAAGCCTGTTGGTCTATTCTGGTTTTCCCCACAATGGTGCCCCGGAACCCACACAATGAACAGAAATGAACAGCTGGCATTAGAAAAATTGCGCATACGATTTATATTTGCAAGACTTCCTGGTAATCTTTATTTTATGCCCACAACACTAAGCACACAGTTACCATAGACGAGACTCAATATGTTATACTTACATGTGTTGTTTGTCCCGCCATTTTGATGTTTCCAAACATCTTTTTATTTAATGAACCCTAGCCGTGTCACTTGTGTCCGTCTGGCTTATCCCCGAAATGCGATTACCATGTTCTATTCAGAAATTATTCACAATCAAAGTTAGGTCACTAAGGAACTTCAAACTGTCTTTGAGGGTTTGGTTACCAAATGATTTCTAAGATTACCTGTAGAGTCCGTGCTCGTTTGTGGTTGACATTAGGCTGTTATGAATCGACAACTTGGCAGAACTGAGATGAAAAACAGTTAACAGCATTCCTTCGTGAATTATAAACTTGACGCCTTATTTTAATTAGCGGTTAACACTTGAAGTGTCTCTCTTTTTATTACCCAGTATTTCACCGGCAATAAATAAGGCACCATACGTTGTGTATATGTGTCATTTCTGATAAGCAGCTTCACTGTAAACTTTTCATATCAAACGATTAAAGGGGAAAAATCTAAACAATTCTGTCGCGTCTCGGTTGTATCATTACTGTATTTTTGTGAATGAGCACTGTGCGCTTAACAGCAGAAATAACCGGTTTTACATGAAAACGTTGCCAAACAGCCCGGACAATTTGAGTAGTTTGATTTCGATTGAAATATTTCTAGTGAGCTCCCTTGAGCTGCGGGGGAATGTCCATTAAGCCAGGGACCAGTCACGAGTGATGTAGCGAGGCGGAATGGAAAACCCGCCGTTCAGGCAAGAGAAATGACGGTAGCGTCGGGGGAAGAGAGCCGATCCCTGTCTAGCCAAAAAGGATGTTTCCGTGATCCTCATCTGCATTTTCCTACCGTAGGGGGAAAAAAAAAGTGGGCAACATCGTGTTGTATCCTAACGGAATATAGTTCGTACATACTTTACATGGAAGTCGCCTTGGCAGAGCGGCTAGACGCGCGCCGCGGATCGGAAGGCCGTGGGTTCGCTCCCTGGCGGAGCCTGACATTTCTTCAAAAATGAGGCACCAACAGTGTGCATACAAATAAGTCAGATTTGTAGAACGGATGCACATGCAGCACCCAGGTTCTGGAACAGGTCTACAGTTCAGAATTTTCCGCCAGAGTGTACAGCTGGTAAACACGAAGGAAGAAGATGGGAATGGGTACACGTTAACGTACTTGGAAGTAAAGGCTGCCGGCATGACGTTGCCCGAGTGACACTTGGTCTATAACAGATAAATAAGTCTAGCCCAATATGTCTGAAGGGCGGGAAAAGGGTCCTTTATTTACATACTTAGTCCCGAGACTGGCGATCATCTGCATACGATTATGGACATGGCACATGATGACGATGGTAACATCAGTGCCAATATTTCCTAATTTTGTTTTTCATGTTTCAGTCCTCCCCCTAGAGGTATAGATAGCATCTTTCTTTTTTTTTTCATCTTTCTTTTCACTCCTTTCTTCCTCATTCTCCTTCTTTTTCTTTCTTTTTTAATGTCTGTCTGTTTGTCTTCTTCTTCTTCTTTGTCTTCTTCTTTTTTTATTTTCCTTCTTCTTCTTAGTTTTCTTTTTCTTCTTCTTCTTTTTCTTCTTCTTCTTCTTTTTCTTCTTCCTCTTTTTCTTTTTCTCCTCCTGCTTCTTCTTCTTCTTCACTTCTTTATCTTCTTTCTCTTGTTGTTATTTTTTGTTCTTCCTCTTCTTCTGCTTCTTCTTCGTAATTTTTACCCTTTCTCTTTTATTTTCTTCTTTATTTCTTTCCTTCTTGTTCTTTTTTTTCTTTGCTTTTTCTTTCTTCTTCTTCTTCTTCTTCTTCTTCTTCTTTTTCTTCTTCTTCTTCTTCTTCTTCTTCTTCTTCTTCTTCTTCTTCTTCTTCTTCTTCTTCTCCTTCTTCTACTTCTTCTTCTTCTTTTTATTATTATTATTATTATTATTAGCAGTATAATATTATTATTCTTGCACTTCTTATTTCTTCTTTTTCATCTTCTTGTTTCTCATTTTTTTTCCCTTTTTTATCGTTTGTCTAATCTTTTTCTTCTTTCTTCATTTTTTTTTCGTCCTTCTCCATGTCCTTCTTATCCTTGTTCTTCTTTTTATTCTTCTTGCTCTTCTTCTTTTTTTTTCTTCTTCTTTTTCATCTTCTTCTTCTTCTTCTTCATCTTCCTCTTCTTCTTCTTCTTCTCATTCTTATTCTTCTATTTCTGCTTTCTTCTTCCCTCGTCTACTTATTTTTTCTCCTTTGCCTCTTCTTCTTCCTATTTTCTTTCTTTCTTAATTTTTTTCTCTTTTCATCTTCTTCTTCATGAAAAACTTACTGCATGTTTCCAAAGTACAGGATTAGATCGAAAAGATGTCATCATTATTAGTAAATTATTATGAGAAGAAAAAGCAATAGTTCGCACAACAGTGTCGTCTCACCGCAGACAGAGATTGTCACATATCACTCCTGTCGCGTGCCTAATGTAAGGATTTCTCCTTCAGAACCAGCAGCACTCAGAGATAATTTTGTTGAGTCGTTTGGCTCGTATTGGTCTAAGGGATTCCCCGTGGCCAATATACGATCAACTTATCTCTGGAGTAGGGCAACTCAAGTATTGGCACTACAAAATATATCAGTATATAAATACAATATTTCTAGGCACACTTGGCTGGACACCCCCACTACTTACTAAAGAAAGCCCCCAGGTTATGATAGTTCATTATCATAACCATGTTAACACATATAATGAAGATACATACACATACAACTGCTAAACACTTAAGAAGGTGACATAGAGAAACCTAAGTCAGCCATGAAAATGAATGCATGTATTTAGTATAATATCTGTACAAAAACAATTGAAGTGAATTCCAGCTATCAGTGAAAGAATTTCAGCACTAATGTCTAGATCCTAAGGAAACTAGGCAGA
>CAJHNH020006590.1:335000-395099 GCA_905116865.2 Candidula unifasciata | reverse complement strand
TTAAATTATTACCACCAACCAAGGATGTACCTAACCCAATGTACTTGAACACCACAAAACACCACAATGATTACAAATCACTCCTAGGAGTATACTCTAAGAACTGACCCAGAATGGTCACAACTGTGTTAACAAAAAAACAAACACTGAACAACTCCTGGCCAAGATCACCAGCAAATTTAAAGATTGAACAGTGTACAAAACAATCCCACGACGAGACAACAAATTTTTGGGGATATGTTGTTCTGTCACATATCACTCCTGTCGCGTGCCTAATGTAAGGATTTCTCCTTCAGAACCAGCAGCACTCAGAGATAATTTTGTTGAGTCGTTTGGCTCGTATTGGTCTAAGGGATTCCCCGTGGCCAATATACGATCAACTTATCTCTGGAGTAGGGCAACTCAAGTATTGGCACTACAAAATATATCAGTATATAAATACAATATTTCTAGGCACACTTGGCTGGACACCCCCACTACTTACTAAAGAAAGCCCCCAGGTTATGATAGTTCATTATCATAACCATGTTAACACATATAATGAAGATACATACACATACAACTGCTAAACACTTAAGAAGGTGACATAGAGAAACCTAAGTCAGCCATGAAAATGAATGCATGTATTTAGTATAATATCTGTACAAAAACAATTGAAGTGAATTCCAGCTATCAGTGAAAGAATTTCAGCACTAATGTCTAGATCCTAAGGAAACTAGGCAGACAGCCGGTCCTGGAGGTGACTATATGTCATCATGGGAACCAATGGAGCTGTGAGGAAACAAAACAGCAATTGAGCATCAGACTTAGCTTCTGTCCTTTCTGCCTATGATGCCTCCCTCAGCTCCGGATGATTTGACTGTCTTTGACTCTGGGAATTCTGCTCCACTGGATCAAGTAGCAAGGGTACTTCACTATACAGCAACTGTATCGTTATCTAGCAAGTCTCTATCACCAGTAAGGACACACAATGTCTTTGAGCCACATTAAGCTCTGGCACTGGTAGCTGTATGAGGCACAATCTCCCCCATTTTTGGAGATGTCAGGAACCTTCACAGGTGTTAGCTGGTGGGTAACAAGTTGGTTCTGGTGGTTGGATAGTTGGTGGATGTTGGTGAGACTGTGAATCTTCTGCCAGCTCTTCAGAAAATATACATCCCAAGCATATGTAAAACTGAGCCCTTTTCAGATTGCCTTGAAAATTTAAAGTATACAGGCACAGATTAACACATCTGGAGGCTTGAGAAGCTGGCAAGGAGAATGGCGTCAGTTAGACATTTCAGGCGTTGGTACAAAAGAAGTTCCTTGTATACTGGGGCAAGGAGTAAATCGGTTTCCAAGAAACCTCAATTAACTCCCTAAATATATCCCCAAAAGATATACATTTAAAAGTGGAGTTTAGTTAAAGTAACCAGAAAAGGCAGACATAATAATGTTGTCCAATACAGGCCTATATATATAGATATAAGGGACTATATATTTCTGGGCGAGTCCAAGTTTGAATTTTGTGCAGATTACAGGTAAGACAGGTTATCAGCCTTACAAACCGATGTGTAATGACTATCATTTCACGACAGAGATAAAAAAGAGAAGTACGTCAAGGATGTGAATTATCCTGAATGCTTGTCAACTTACATACAGAAAACAGGTTTTACAGAAGTTGATGAATTGTCTAGACAGCATCAGTGGAAGATTAATAAACAATCTGAGATCAGCTGACAACACAGTGTTACCAGCAAAAAAGTGAGCTGGAGTTTATCAAAAAAATACTTCAACTGTCAGGACAGGATGCTGTTTACGAGCCAGTTCTCCTTGATGTTCTTGTTTATAATGTCGATGTTTTTCCTTTGCTTAATCCATGGTATTCTAATCGATGATCAGGTGGTGATATTGTCCCGCTCCATGCATGTGCCTAGGCTGTCAAGGTATTTCTGGTTATGCTTTTCTTTCTTTCTCTTTCTATCAACTTCGCCAGTCGTCACCAAGTTCTCTTCTTCTTTGCGTACGGTTTTGTATGCTCAAGTGAAACCATCGGGGTGGGAGGATTGATTGATAAGATCTAAGAGTCGTTGCCTACCAGCTGGTCCCAAGTTAACTGTCATTTCATTGGTTACTAAGTTTTCGAGTCTATTTCTTGCCTTGACATATTCCTTCTGTAAAGAATTATATAAAGACAGTTTTGTTTTGTACGTCTGTTTCCTCGTCTTACAGCATGCTCTGAACTGTAACTTGTGCAGTCTTCTCTTCAGTTCAACTTCATAGATTATTTAAGAATTCGGCGTTTTAAAACTCACATTTCGGAACTATCCAAAATCAAAAATTGTTTTCAGTACTTTTTGGCAAAATAAAATACACAAAATTTTAAAACTGTAAATGGTGGTCCAAAGGACGTTGTGTACGAAAGCTCGCTCTCCTACGACATACGACTGGCCAAATCAAAGGGAGACAAAACAAACATGAAACACAAAGGAAGAAGAGGAAAGACATGCACAAGTAACAAGAGGGTGGAGGACTAGCGGTCTGAACCGAATGGAAGCATCAAGCCTAGAAATGGCGCATATGCTCGAATTTAGTCACGAAAGTGGCACAAATAACCCAGACCACAAATATAGTCAGAGACTGATGGCAGCCTCGGCTAGCTAGCAGCAGTCTGAAAGTGGAAGACCTTTTAATGTTTTTTTCTCAAAAGGACTTGGACTTACACTTTCATAACTCTGAGCCAGATGGAGCTGCCTGAGGTTCCCCATAGCCTTCGCAAGCACTGCCTTTCCATTTCTAGGAATTCATAGTAGGATGAGTTAACTCTTTTCTTTTGGACGACATTTCTTTTTGATTTTCTTAAATAACATGGTTGATGATGCCCTCTTTGGAGCATGAGATAGCTTGGAGTACTGAATTTACGTGTGTGAGTATGACCATTGAGCTGGCGTATCGGGAATCTGCTTAATTTAAAAAAGGTTGCTACTTCCGCTTGAAAGTTCGGGCCAGCTTCCCATGCCGATACTGAGTATGTTTCTATATTACAACCAGTGTGCGCAAGTATCGCCCACTTCCTTTGTTTGGCTTCTTTACCAAAACAGTATTTAAACATATGTTTCCAAATATTGGAGGGATGCTGATTTTTTTGAGTTTATAAAGTTAAAAGGCTTTGTTCTGGCGGTATGTTCTTTTTCAAGATTATTCATTGACCTTCTATAAATAGAAAGCTTAAAAATGGAGAGTTAATCAGGATTTCTGGTGTGAGAGCTTCACGCATAATTATTTCAGTTAGAATATTTGCGCGTTTACAGTCTTATGTCTTCATTATTTTTTTTTTTTTTTTTTTTTTGAATACTAAAGATCATCAGATGGTTTGGAAGCATCTTAAGCTGGTAAAATTAAGTAAGAGATGTGTACCGTCGTCGCCTGGGGGGGGGGGGGCGGACTTCTGATAGCTCCCTGTGTCATTTTATGTAAATATTATTGCTTTTACAAGTTCGTTTTGGTCACTTCAGCCCATGAGATTGAGATGTATTCCATAGACGGCCAACTTACTCTAGTGTAGACTAGCGTTTATGTTTTCATATTGGCTCTTCAGTTTATTCCATCGAGTTTTCGTTGTTTATTACTTCGAGGTTTTGTGTGCCTTTTGATTTGATTTGATTTTCTTCTTCGTATTTGGCTTTTTAATGTTTTTTTTGTTTTTTTGTTTTAGTATCCAGAAGCCATGAGTTGTTAACCCTTAGGCTCGGTATTATGGATATCGCAACTTTTCGGCCTTGATTATATTGTAAATACCGTAAATCTAGGAGAAATGTGGCTTTCCTGCCTAACCCTGGGAGTGAACCCGTACCACAAGGAGTTCGTCACCCGGTCTCCGCGCAATCCGGTTTAGCCAACTACGCTAGAGAGCCGGGCTGGCTTTTTGATAAACCTAATGACTCGTGTGACTTCCCCTTCCCCTACACGCCAAAATAAAATAGATCTATGATACTGGCTGAGAATATTATTTATTAGTATGGATGAGATAAAATATAGTGTTAAGCGAGTTTTAGTTTAGTTTTAGACTGATATGATGAGTTTCTGTATAAAAGTAGTGTCGGGTTCCACGTTGTGCAAACGAATTTGGACGTAGGAGTGCATAATTGAGGAGACTAACTTTGCTTATACCAGGACGAGGGAATGCAGTCTGAAAACGTGGCAGAAAACCATGCAACATCAAGAAATTGACAAACCACATTCTGAGATAGTGTACAACCAAGACTATCACAGAAGGTGTTGGAGATCTACTGTTTGTCAGGCTTCATTGTGGAGACACCTGACTGGGTGATGACAAGAGCGGTGACAAGAAAAGAGATTATGAGAAAAGAGATGACGACAAGAGGAAAGATGATGAGATAAGAAAAGGTGTCGGGAAAGCAGTGAATCAGAAGAGATAATGAGATAGAGGAGATAATGAAAGGGTAATGAAAAAAGATGATGAGTGAAGAGAAGTTCAAATGGGGAGAAGGGTTGAGATAAAGAGACAATAAGAGAAGATGGGAAACTCAGAGATGATAAGGTAATGAGAGATTACAAGAAGCTGTGAGACGACTAGAGGGCAATAAATGATGAGAAGAGAGTTAATAAAAAGACGATAAAGATATGAGAAATTCTTTGGGGACCAATGGAATACCCTAATAAACTTTGATGTATTGTAATAAGTAATGTTCTAAGACAAACCCCGTTTAAATAACAGACGGTGTACTTTAATAATGTGAGCACTATATTGAATGCGCAGCGGGTTAAAACAAATTGAAAATCGATTGTCTGGAGTGCGTTTCCTAAAGTGGGATTGATTGTTCCTGCTGTTTCTGTTTTCCTTGCCAGGTCCTGCTTTCGCAATCCGTACAGCATTGAGTGCTTAAAAAAAAACGAGACACTTTTACGACATTGGGGTGTCCTAACTGTGATTCTGACTATCTAGGAACATCGGTTGACAGACGCCTTTCAGAAAACAGAGCAGTCGTCCTTATCATTTTTATTATCGCCCGTATCATCATTATCTTCCACTTTACATTTAATTGTTATTGTTATTTCGGAATGGTCTTATTTTTGGTGAATTTATAATGTTTTAATATCGCGACGCCATTTTCTCCTTAAAGAACCAGTATCGCCAGTGCAAAAAGAGTTTATTTTTGAAGATGGGAAATTATGAAACATTTGTAATCAAATAGGAACTGTGGTGGGAGCCACCGTGGTATAGGCTAGACGCTCGCCTCGGATCCGAAGGGTATGGGTTCAGTGCCAAAAATGACGTTGACTCCCAGTTTGACCTAGCTTTAAATAGGTAACAGGTTGAAAACCTGGGAAGTAAACATAGTCGTCGTGATGTTGACAACATCACCTACTGAGGCCAAGCACTAAATGTCCAATTTGCCTAAAGACGTGGAAAGGGTCCTTTACTAGGAACATTGCTAGCACAGTGGCAATGCCTTGGCCTGTCAGCTGAAAGGACTTGCGTTTGAATATACATCAAGCTGGATTTTTTAAAATTAATTGACTTGTGTTCACAGCTCGGCCCAGTCAATAGTAATTACCAGAAAATGTTATAGGAAGCAAAAGCAGCTAGTGTTGTGTTAATGTAATCACCCAAAGAATGAAAATTTGGTAAATGACATGGATATGGCACCATATGTCCGTTGCGCTAATGGCGAAAGAAGGATCCCTTACTGAATATGGAATGTGAACCAAAGCAGTTCTTCTTCTTTCGTTCGCTTGAAATAAATTATCTATATCTTCAATGTTGTCTCTAGTATGAACATTACCGTCTTCTGTAATTCACTCAATGACCAGTAAACTTTGACTTGCACCGATGTTTCTCTTGACCAAAAGTTTTGCCTTGATATGTTGTATTTGAGACAGTCTTGGAGGACAAGATCTGTTGTCTTTGGTGCCAATCCACATGTGCACATCGCTGATTCGCTGATTTTAAATAATGTGTATGTGTGGCTGTGAAGTCGATTGTGTCCTGTTCTAAGGCGTAAAATAAGAACTTGCTCTGGTCTGTCCATCTTCTTCTTCTTCTTCGCATTCACCGGCTGTAAACTCCGGCGGAAAGTTATGTTTGTTCGCCCACTTCTGGACTGCAGTCCTGTTCCAGAAACTGAGTGTTGCGTGTGCATCCGTTTGACAGATCTGAAGGCAGACTGTTGGTTCCTTGCCTCTCAGGCAGATGCACTCCGACTTCGAAGGAAGCTCCCAATTAGTCGACTCCTACAACATGCTTTTGGGTAGGCAGTGGGTCTATTCTTGTTTGTCCCATAGTAGGGCCCCGGAATCCACACGGGGGGGGGGGGGGTCAGGGGGGGGGGGGGGTCTGTCTATAAAATTGTAATCGTCTTGTGCCAGTTCTGTTAGCTTTCTGATTATTCTCCTCTTTTGCTGATAAGAGACTGGTTCGTCATGTTTTTCTTCATTTGCACCGTCCTTGGCTAGTTTATCAGCTCTTTCATTTCCGGAAACTCCACAGTGGGGTGGTATCCATTGCATTGTTACCTTACTGACTGCCTAGTTTGGAGTGTAGTGTTTGTATGCCAGGTAGTTTTCCAGATTGGAGTGCCTGAAGCACCGCCCTTGCATCTGTCAGAAATACTACGGGTTATGAAATATGATGTATTTTTAACAGTTTTTCTTCTGCTGTTTTGATGGCTAGAGCTTCTACATCCTAGTTGTAACAGTACTTTCCTGTAGGTATTTTGGCTGTATCTCTGATATTATTTTAATTCTGCTTGCGTTTTGTGCTGATCCATCCGCATTAACACGAATCCAAAGATTATGTGGGTATTTGTCATCAAGTAGAGCCAGAGTGGCTGTTTTACGTTGCAGGCTGTTTTGTTCTTTCTTGTCGAATACTTGTTTTACTGCTGTCTGAAAGTGTAATGGCAACTTGTAATCCCCTTTCCATGAGGTCTAGTCTGGAAGAGCATTTAAGGGGCTATCAGTTGATGGACCTGGTGGATGAAACTATTTCTTTTTAGTCGCCTTATTGCTAGATTTTGGAATATTTCCTTCATAGGGTGTTCAGGTATGCTTAGAAACTTTTCTGCTTGTATTAGTAAATATGCAATAGTTAGTATTCCCCTTAGTTCACTATTAGACCCCGGGGTATATCATAACTGCATAGCAAATTGTTTTATGGTTGACACATTTTGATATGTAGATGTATTTGTACCTTAAATGTTGTTGATATTCAACCACTCATAAAAAATTGTTTTAATCATTCCGAATCTGACAATCCCAAAAGGTTGAAAATTGTTGCTGGTTGAACAAATTGTAATCCATCTCGGTGCACTTGTCAAAACTTCAACATCGCACATAATAAATGTACTGTTCTTTTCAGCAACTTGTCTTTCGACTTAAGCCCAAACAAGCTCTATCGGTGATTGACTTGCAGGGAGTCGTAGAGAAGTGTGGCCGTATTCATTATTGATTTTGTCAGTGTGATATGCCTAGGCATGATGGTCAGCCCAGAATTGGGAGAAGATCATTCTCCATCCAGTGCCTGAAAATGTGACCATTCATTCCCTAACATCCTTGCTTTATGATTGGAAAATAAGACCAGCATCACAGATAAGACCCTTTTCACTGCTTCCTGCATAAATGAGTATAATTCGCAGGCTTTTGCTGCTTAGAATGTTTCTTTTCTGTTCACTGTTTACTGAATGTCGTTCTTTAGCATAGGTATGGCGAGCATTAACACGGGATTCATTAAAATATACAATATCGTAGCCTTGCTCCCGTAGCTTTAGGATCTGCCTCATGAATTTGCTTCGACTGGCAATCAATCATTGCTTTTCACTGTTAATATTCCTTCCACCTATAGTTTTGCTAAAAGTAAAGCTGGTGGCTAATACAATTTTCCACAAACTACTTTCTGAAAAGTCAATACTGCATTGTGATTTCAATGTTAATTTCAGTTTTCGGAGAGTAACAAGTTGATTTGTCTCTAACATTTTTACGATCTCACATCTACATCAAAGTCGTCAGTTTTCATTTTCCTTCCTTGCTTGATAAGAGGCGTACTATCTGTTCTGTCTAATCCAACGGTTAAATGATGCACTATCCAGATCAGGCGCCAATCGTGTTTTTTTTTTTTTTTTTTTTTGGGGGGGGGGGGGGGGGGTTATGATTATCACAGTTTAAATGACCCTTCTTAGATTCCCCGAGGAAGCGCTGGTACAGTAAAGCGGTAACGTTCTGTATAGTTATAAATTTGCATCGCAAATTTATTTTAAAGTTTATGTGTATGTCAGCTTTATAAGCTAGCTTTATGACACAATAACTCAACACTAATTTGTGGATGCGCCTTTGACTAAACAACCTTGACCGACGTCTTATTTTGTCTTCAGGTCCCTAAAGACTTTGCACGAGAAATTCATGAAATTGCGTGAGTTATTTTTAACCCCCTGTTAAACAAGTCGTTGTGTGCCTTACTTCCTGAAATTAATGAAAGTAAACCTTCCAAAAGTCAACCAAGACGGTTTCATGATAAAGATCGGAAAACAAAAACAAAAACTACACATGATAAGAGGCGTACTATCTGTTCTGTCTAATCCAACGGTTAAATGCTGCACTATCCTGACCAGGCGCCAATTGGTTTTGTTTTTTTTTTTTTGGGGGGGGGGGGGGGGAGGGGGTGGGGGGGGGGTTTATGATTATCACAGTTTAAATGATCCTTCTTAGATTCTCCGAAGAAGCTGATATTTCTTCAGTGTGAGAAAAATATTTTCTTAACGTCAGGGATATTCCAAGGCTGCATGCAAAAAATCATTGCGATATAACAGGCAATTTCGAGAAAATTGCTTGCATGTGTGTTTATTTATTGTTGAACGAACTATAGATCAAAACGATTTACAAAATAGAAAATTCTGTAAGAAGTAGGAAGACCGACCATAGACACACACACACACACACACACGCGCGCACGCGCGCGCGCACACACACAATTTCATTGCATTATTCAGTTTGCTGGAATATAGGAGGTATATCCATGGCAAAGAACAGACGCCACAGAGTGATGGCGCTTGGCAAGATTGGCAGAAAAAGGACAGGGGAAAAGCAAATGGCTAAATACCTTCATGGCTAGGCCAAGCGTTTGGGGCGGAACAGAAACACTGACCTGATCTGTTTTTGCTGGTCGTGTAGGACAGCAAATCATGACCACTTATGCTTATCGGCGTGTATGGCACGTGATGACGGTGATGCTATTTCTAAAGTGAAGAACGCTAAGCGATTTTGAAAAGGCGGCGGTGGGTCAAAAACTGTTAAGAAACTCACTTGGCTAGAAGACCACAGATGTGATAAATAACCATGATGAACCGTGACTTTTCACATATTCCAGCAGGGTTCATGATGGTGATGATAGTGACGAGGAATTGTAGCTATTTCCAGGCAAGAGACACCATAATTCTCTTACTCATGAAGCTAAAAGATCAACATAAAACTTGAAGATGAACATAGTGAACATAAGACAGAAACAGCAGCATAAACTAGGAAGTGGACATAACAAGGAAAGCTAACATTTACTCTTTAAATCCAGAACGGTTTTTTAATTCCAAACTTTAGAAGAAATCCCCTACATAATATATTTTTTATAGAGTCACTTGAGACGAGAAAGAGATTTCTAAAAGCTATAAAAATCCTATCTTGAAACACGGAAGTGAGTCATGGATATTTTGTAGATTAGTTAGTTAGTCTTTCCTTTTGTGTCGAGTGCGGCACATAGGGCAGAGGTCATGACTCTCCATGCATGGCGGTTCGTTGCAATCTGTTGTAGGTCTTGGAAGTTTGAGTGGCCCATGAGCGAGCCTTCCCTGATGATAGTTCTACGTAGAGTTTCCCTTGGTCTTCCACGAGATCTTTTCCCCTGTGGTGTCCAAATGAGGGCTTGGTAAGGAAGTCTTGATTTATCCATTCTAAGGGCGTGGCCGACATAGTTCCAGGGGCGATTTCGTATAAAATTAGACACATATATATATAGTTTATACGCCTGGATTCTTGCCTTATTTATGTATTGGTTCGGAAATCTGACCATTTGAAATTTAGTATTCTTCTAAGGCATTTATTTTCAAAACTATCTAATTTTGTGTCTAGAGTTTTCGTTGATTTCCAGCTCTCATATCCATAGGTTAGTACTGGAATCACACAAGAATTGAAGATCTTGAGTTTTGTGTGTTTGCTAAGTGTCTTTGATTTCCAGATGTTGGACAGTTTACTGAAGGCACTAGATGCCAGTGCTATTCTAAATGGTATTTCTGGTTGGTAGATTAGTGAGAGAAAAAAATTCGAAGCTGTCGAGATGTGGTTTTACACACGAATGATGCAAATGCACTGGACAGACAAAATAACTAATGATGATGTCTTGAAAGAAACTGACTCACGAAGAGAACTGAATGCCAACATCAGAAAGAGACAAATTACATTCCTTGGTTATGTGAAGAGAAAAGACAACTGAAGTACATCGTGACACAAGGAAAGTTGCTGGGGAGGAGAGGCAGAGGGAGACCAAGAGAAAAGATACTGGACAGTTTGACATCCTGGCATGGAGTATTTTCTGTTTCAGAGTAGACTGAAAGTACACGAGACGGAAGGTTGTGGATAGACATGATTCCATCGCCACACGGCATGGACTTTAAGAAGAAGATCAAGTATCTTGCGAAGGAAGTATCCGGTTGTTTATTTTCTTTAAAAATTTAATAACCGCATGCGACTGTTGCTCACTTACCCGTTTGTATTGGACATTCGCTTTTGCATTACAAAATATAATATAAAAAGTTCATGCTGCGGTTTGTTTCTTTTCCCACATCATTTATAAAACAATGTCAAAGGCAGTTAATTTTTGTAATACTGGTGATATTTACTCTTTAAATCCAACAGTTAGGAAGTCCAAAATTTAGGAGAAATCTAAATCAAATGCTTTGTATAGAGTATCTTGACAGAGAAGTTTATATATTCTATAAATATATATATATATATATATATATATATATATATATATATATATATATATATATATACGTATATACACACACATTTAATGTACCCCATGAGAGTGTCGCTCACTTCCCCATGTTTAAAGGACAACCGTTTTTGTATTACAAAATATAATCTAAAGATGTCATGCTGCAGTTTGTTTGTTTTCGTCCCACATCATTCTTGTAAAAATGTTGAAAGTTTCATTTTTGTAAACCGTGTGATTTTAGTCTTTAAATATAGTACAGTTGAGAAGTCTATAATTTAGGAGAAATCTATTTAATATGCTTTGTATGGAGTATCTTGTTAAAAAAGTGTTTTTGTTTTTTAAAAATACATTTAAGGTACTCCAGGCGAGTATTCTCACTTCCCCATTTTTAATGGATATCCGTTTTTGCTTTGCAATATATAATTCAAATAGTTCATGTTGTAGTTATGTCCGTGTTTTTCCCTACATCCAGGAAATAAAATGTCGTAGACACTTATTTTCTGTGATATCGGGTTCTACTTCTAATTATTCTTCATTACAATGTTCGTGTCATCGCTCTTTCATTGGGATCAATGTCCTGCCGGTTTAAGATTTCGTTTTCAATGTTCAGTGGATCTTTCTGATACATTATGTGCACTCGGCTTCGGTTTACCCGTTGGAGTAGGCTTTTTATGACTGTATACAGTTGCAGGGTCGGCTCACCATCTGTCGGCGAGTAAAGTTATTATCTGTGTTAGTAACAATCCTAAAAGTGACCTGTAAAATGCAAAAGGTTCTCGCTAACACGAAAATATCAATTTCAGTGAGAAAAAGGGTTTTAAAGTATAATGTAGAACCTGCGTTGTTTTATTCTGTGAAACATGGACAAGAAGCAAACAAGCTGTAAAAAACATTTACACACCGGAGATGTGATTTCTGAGAATAATGAAGGTTATATCATGGAGGGATTTAAAAACAAACGAAGCCATCCTCGCCAAAACAGATGAAATTCGTAAAAGTATTAGAACAATTAGACATAGTCAATGTTTTTTGGACACGTTATGTGAATGAATCGACTTCAGAACCCGGTCATAACTGGCAAAATTGATAGAAGGAGAGCAAAAAGAAGACATAGATCTCTGGATGGCCTGGTCAAATGGGTTGGGTTAGACAAAAACATTGAACTGATCTAGGATTCTAGTGATCGTGTGAGATGGCGAAACATGACAGCCTACACTTACCGGCACAGCACATGATGATGAACAATCCTTACCTGCACATGCTTGCAGGTTAAACTAGATCAGTGGTTCTTAATCATCCTAATTCCGCACCCCTTTATTGCAGTTCATCATGTCGTGGTGACCTCCACCCCCCCCCCCCCCCCACCATAAAATTACTTTTTGTTTGCTACTTCATAACTTCTGTGAATATGTGTTTTCCGATGGTCTTAAGAATACGACCCCATGTTAAACCCAAAGCTCTACTTAGTGATTCTATCATATCATTTTATTCCATAAATTTCTGCGAATGTTCCAGTTAACAAATGTTTGTACTTTCTTTTATTAATTAATTACCTTATATGTTCTCCGTGTTTCAGCTCCATACAACTTTACCGATTTGACACAGAAATTAAAAGTTCTAAGTTTAGTATTACTTTTAATTTCCTTTGACCTCTTCAAATTCCCTAGTGCTATGAAAGCCTTTTGTATGCATATTTTAATGTCTTTATCAGTTCTATCGTTATCTACAATACTGACCAAGTCGGGGTACCACTCCACGTCTTCGAGTGGACCTTAAGAGAAACCACATACTATTCGTCTGATTTATTGCCATTATCTTTGTCTTTCCGTGTATGGATTTTCAGACCTAGCTGTTGTGATCTCGCATCAAGTATATTTAATGTATCTTGCATTTGGTTCCGTGAGTGGAACAGAAGTGAAATATCATCAGCAAAGTCCAGATCATCAAGCTGTTTTGTTAGGGCCTACTGGATTCCATTCTTGGTGTTAGCAGTAGCTGTCTTCATAATCCAGTCTATTGCCAGTAAAAGAAGAAGAGGCGACAAAAGACATCCGTGTTGCTCACCTGGTTTTATTTCAAATGTATCTGTTAGCTTTCTATAATGGAGAACTCGACATTATATGTCTTCATATGTTACTTTTGCTGAATTATTACTTTTCTGTGGGTTTTCATAGTGCTCCCTTAATTTCCGGAGAGTTTCCCTATCAATGCTATCAAAATCCTGTTCATAGTCTATGAATACAATGTAAAGTGGTGAATTAAATTCAGTGCTTTGCTCTAATATTATACATAATGTGGCTATATGGTTAGACCAGGATCTGTTTGGCCGAAAACCTGACTGCTCATCTCTTAGCTTTCTATAAGTCGCATCTTTCAGTAATTATCCTACGTAATATTTTTTTTCAGGAACTGCTTACTCGTCTAGTATTACAGCTCCACCGGGTCATATGACAAAGACGGTTATCTCTTCGTAAAGTACGTGTTGCCATGAATAATAAGCAAGATAGAGAAATTTAGAGCTCATGTGCGTTCCTTTATCATTGTTTTTTTTTTCACATAAAATATTAGAATAAATAAGCAACAGTCAAATTCATAATCGTTTTAAATCACCACTACTTATCGGCTTCGTGCGTGCTAATAGACTTCAATACTAGGTGCAGATAGAGAGAATAACAAATAACACAGAGAGAGAGAGAGAGAGAGAGAGAGAGAGAGAGAGAGAGAGAGAGAGAGAAAAGAGAGAGTGAGGGGGGAGAGAGAGACTGAGTACACACACAGAATTAATGGGTGTAGACTGTGAGGCAGACTAAGAGGACTGTGGATACATAACATGCAGACAGACCCAAGATGCTTGCTGTCACCAGCTGGGAAAAAGAAGACCAGTAACAGTGATAAATAAAAGTGGGTAATATCTGCAGCAATGAACCAAAGCGATGTCAACGCTGCGACGCTCCTACCATTGTCAAAACAAAACAAAAAACCCACGCGGTCTGTTGCTGTCTAAGTTCAAACCTCAGTATGTTTGGATCGTTTAACAACCCTTACAGCACCAAGCGCGGAACAATATATCAGACGGGATTACCTTTTCTATATTTAGCACTCGATGACAATAGTAGTCATTTCCTATCAGAGGATCCAATACATCACATAAACATAAAATCTGAACTCGGGTAACTCAGTCCTGCTAACGCTTTTATCTCTAAGACATAATAGTTTTCATTTGCTGGATGAAAGCTCTTCTTGCAGACAACATTGTGAACAAACTACTGTCATTATTTTTGTTCGCGCACGAAATTACAATTTGGCGAGAATTTCGAATTATTTCATTAGAAGTTTGTGAGATTTACAATCCTAACTCTTGAAGCATTTTATTTACTTCTATTTGGTGAGTGCTTACGGTTGAGATCAATCACCATTGTTGCCAGCATCACGTGTCTTAGCAACTGGTGTGTGCACTTCTCCACATCTAGCTACCCCTTATAGAATTATCAGTTTATACGCTATTTTGCAACCTATATTGAACTGCTGACAAAATCGTCCAGCCTGGTCTGGTAGTCTGGTAGTAGTCTTAGTTTCAGCTTGATTGCAAACGGGTCACCCCATCTTTGCTCCGTTCCTGTGCCAACGAAAATCACACAGAATGTTTATCACAGTCCCTTGTGGAAAGATTGACAGACTGCTGTCTCAGCATATCTAGCATACACTCGCATTAAATCCTACGGTAGCCATCCGAAGTGTTAACACAAACAGTCCGACATTAGAAATGCAGGTCATCATTGATGGTAGCAGAAGTCACCAACAGATCAGCAGTTGCCCATGTGATCAATTTTAATCACATACGGGCATCACCAACATTGCACGACAGGCATCGCGCCATTTTCTGAATCTACAATTCACACCACCACGTTGGTCACAGTCGAAAAAACATTCCAAAAAACATCCGCAGCTCACAGTGTCACGCCATGCATTCAACTCAGAAGCTGGGCGACGAAACTATATCCAGTCTACAAATGGAGCAAAAATGCATCGGCAACCGTCCGGCAGAAGCCAAAAAAATGTGCCTCGGCTCCGAACATTGCCCCTGCCAAGCGTCCATTTTGACCGGAAGTTCGTCCAGCAATCTACTGAACGTAAAATTGCCTAGTAAATTAACAAAAAAGAACATTTTTTACGCAGTCAGGAGTACTGTGCAGATAGGGCCAAACCTATATTTTGAAGATCATTCGGCATTTGGCGGGTAATGTGGTCGACACACACCGGTCGCCTTCACTTCGCAGGACCTTACCTAGCACCTTTTTGGTTTGCTATTAACGACGATAAAACACAGACAATTTCAATATTTTGGTCACTTGAAACGTCACGAAAGTTTAGAGAGAACAACAATAGAGGGGTATATGCCTGAGAAGAGAGGAAAAGGAAGGCCAAAGAGAAGATGGGTGCCGGATGTGGCTGATGATCTCCAGATGGGTGTATCGATCTCCAGATGGGTGTATCGGGACATCTTGCTTGTAATCGAGAAGTTTTCCGAAGGGTTGTTATAGGAAAAAAGGTTCTGCAAAAGACATGCTACTGACCGACACTGACTGACCGCTGTGAGTGGCAAGAAAAAATCGAATCAAGTGTATTGTGAAGATATCCTCGGGAAAAATGAAGAAAAGTGGTCTTCGCGTGGTCTTTACGTGGGCTTCAGAGACCCATTGTAGGGGGGGGGGGATGAGGGGGGCCAAAAATACACATAGATTTGTTGGTCATTATATGAGTTCCGAGAGGCCAATAATGGGGAAAAAGGGGAGGGGGTGGGGGTAGAATTGATCAACTGCTCCCTAACAAGTATGTTCTATGAGGACCAATTATAGGTGTTTTCTCCTGTCGAAGAGTATCTGCTTAAGAAGCGAGATATCAATAGTCAATAAAGCCCGTGAACGCGAATAAGAAAAGCTTTGCAGTGCTATAATGTACAGATATTGCTGCCAGCTGTAAACAAAAATCCAGCCTGCCAACCGCTCTTCTAAAGTGAACACATGAGAAGAAGAAAAAGTGAGAAGAAGGATAAGGAAGAAGGAGAAGATGATGATAAAGTCAGCGTTTAAAGATTTTGTCAGAAGTTCAACATACGAGGATGAGGAAGAAAAAGAGAGGAGAAGAAGATGAAGTCAGTGAGGAGAAGATGATGAAGTCAGCCTTATATGATTTAGTCAGCAGTTCAACATAAGTGGAAGAGGAAGAAGGACAGGAGGATGAGAAGAAGTAGATACATTCATTAAGAAGAAGATGGTGAAGTCAGCGATAGTTGATTTTGTCAGCAGTTCAACATAAGAGGATAAAGAAGAAGAACAGGAGGAGAAGAAGAAGTTGAAATCAGCGAGTAGAAGATCAGGAAGCCAGCGATAGATGATTCTGTCAGCAGCTCAAGATAAGTGAATAAGGAAGAAGAACATGATGAGGCAAAGAATATGATGTCAGTGAGAAGAAGAAGATCAAGTCAGCGATGGATGATTTTGTCAGCAGTTTTGTCAACATAAGAGGATGAGGAAGAAAAACAGGAGAAGACGAAGATGAAGTCAGGGAGAAGAAAAGGAAGTCAGCGATGGTAAGGTAAGGTCCTGGGAAGAGAAGGTGACCCGTGTGGTGTTGACCACATCACCCACCTAGTGCCGATTAGTCTACGAAATATAGGTTTAGCCCTGTATGCACTGTACCCCTGAAGGCATGGAAAGGGGTCCTTTTTATTTTTTAATTTTACTAAGCAATTTTACGTTAAGTGGACTGCTGTTACTTCATGAACTGTCAGTTTTCGATACCCCTGTCGAAATCAATGCAAGGTGATCTGCTGCCAAATTAGCCGCAGTTAAAATTAAACCGGGTAACTCAGAATTTGGAAGCGAGTTCGTAACGCCTAAGCTACAGACGCTGACTGGTGCTCACAGACTAGAAGGTGAACCTGAGACCAGATGACCTTTGGGCAGATACTCTACACGCAGATTCAATGATAACTGACACCCAATTCAATCATTGCGTCAGGATTAGCTAGAAGATCGCCGTAGCTCCGTACAGTTTTATTTGCTTTCTATTCCGGGTCCTTGGAGCGCATGTGGATGGCGGTTACGTATATTAACTCTAAGACATGTTAAGGTAATTGGACTGTGTCGTGCCGGGCTAAACTGCATTGCTTCCATCACGCACGCAAGCCGGATGTATAACGTTGAGGTTAATCGAGCCGTAAGCCGTTTCTATAATGATTTCGGCAGGCAGTATAGATGCTGAAGTAAAGGGTCTTTAATGCAGTTGGCACATTAGATATACCATAATAGACACATACACATACATAACGTGATTGTAAGCGACCCAGAAAGCATAACTGAGGAAGGTGAATACAGGCATACTTAGTGCAAATTAGCAAACTTTTTTATGGAGGTCATAGGTGAAAATCATTGTTCGAATATCTTCTCCGGGTATGATCGTGTTTTGGGAAATGAAAAGCCGGTCGGATAGCTGGCTCTGAACAGTTTCTTGAAATACTGATGCACGATAAAGATTACGTGACTAAGAAAAGGTAAAGTAAAGGACCCTCTTCCGCGTATTTAATTGATATTGGGTATATAGGACTAGACTTATATTTTATAGACCAAACAGCACTTGGTGGGTGATGTAGTCAGCATCACGCCGGCCGAGTTTACTACCCAGGACTGTACCTGGTACCCACTCAAGGCTGGGTCGACCTGGCGGCCATGGTCATCTTTGAAAAAAGTCGAGCTTCCGTAAGGAACCAAACCCACGACTTCCCGATCCGCAGGCGAACGTCTAGCCGCTAGACCACGGCAGCTCCCAAAGCCTCTAGGAGCCCGTTTATAATTCGAACGAGGGGATAGATCATCACAATTTGTTGAGAGTGAGACAGCGATAAATGACGAGGAGATCTGGCTGATGCTCGGCGCTCAGAGGACACATAATCAGACTGTTACTTGAACAATTTGTACTAGAACTCTGCGCTGACTGCTGAAGATGGGAAAAGGGCGCTTATGGCAGTGTCCCGAGCGCTGAAATATTGGTTCTTGAATTATCTCAGCCTAGCTTTTAATTCCTTCCTTCCTCCTCAGCATTCCGAGCCCTTGAGGTTCATTGCTGCAGATATCACCCGCCTCTGTTCGTCTCTCTGGTTGGCCTTCTCTTTCCAGTTGGTGACACCAAGTGTTTGCAGGTCTGTCTGGATATTATCTCTCCATCGTCTTCTTCGTATGCCTCGTGGTCTACGGCCATTCATCTCCCTTGTGTATACAGTTTTTACTTCTCTGTCATCTGACAGTCTTTCAATATGTTTCAACCATTTCAGTCGATTAGCTTTCATGATGCCAGTTATCAGTGGTGATTTAAACAGATTATGAATTTCGTTGTTATTTTTCACTCTCCATTCACTGTTTGTATCTTTGATGGGTCCAAAGATTCGTCACAAGACTCAGTTTTCGAAAACCTGTAATAAGGCTTCATCTCTTTTAAGTTTGCTCCAAGTTTCAGAGCCACACAAAACGACTGGTCTATCAACGTTTTATATATTTTGATCTTGGTGTTGTCAGACAGACACTTTTACTTTAGCAGATGTTGATGGGCATATTATACCTTTTTTTCCATATTGTATTCTAGATTCTATTTCTTCTCTCAGCATGTTGAAGCAGTTGAAGTTTGCTCCCTCGTGGAGCCGGACTTTTTTCAAAAATGACCTTGGCTCCCAGGTCGACCCAGCCTTGAGTGGGTACGGGTGCGGTCCCGGAAAAGTAAGGCGGCCGGCGTGATGCTGACCACATCACCCATCTTGTGCCGACTGGTCTATAAAAACATAGGTCTAGCCCTATATGCCCTATACGCCTAAAGGCGTGAAAAGGGTCCTTTACATTTTTACTTTACTTACACTCTTGTTCCATTTCCTTTTAATTTTCTCCATGGCCAAGTTGAAAAGAAGTGGGGACTGAGCATCCCTTATATTACAAGTGTCTTCCATACATAGTTTCGTCATGGTGATTAACTTCTTTGGTATTCTAAAGTCTATCATAGCATTCCATAAACTTTTTCTATGTATACTATCATACACCTATTTAAAATCTACAAGAACATTACGTACATCTTTTCGATATTTTCAGTTTAGCTCTGCTATTTGCCGTAAAATGAATGTCTGATCTATTTTTGCTCTGTTCTGTCAAAAACCCGCTTGCTTATCTCCCAATATGTCTTGGACGTATGGTTTTAGCCTGTTTAGCAGTACCGCCTATAGTATCTTATAGCTTGTAGATTGTTTGTTTGTTTGTTTTAGTATCCAGAAGCCATGAGTTGTTAACCCTTAGGCTCGGTATTATGGATATAGCAACCTTTCGGCTTTAATTCCATTGTAAATACCGTAAATCTGGGAGAAAATGTGGCTTTCCTGCCTACCCCCGGGATTGAACCCGGACCACAAGGAGTTCGTCACCCGGTCTCCGCGCAGTCCGGTTTAGCCAACTACGCTAGAGAGCCGGGTATAGCTTGTGGATAATAGTAATACGTGCAGCAGGAGGAGATCAAGCCTGAGCTTCATGAACTCAGGTGGGCTCACCCTCTGAAATTGTCTAGGAGCTCGTGGGTCGAAACAATTGTGGACGAGGGATCACTTCTACGGATGATTGGTAGACTCCTGCTGTACATGCTCCCCTGTGGAGTTTCTTCTTATTCTTATTCCAAACTTATACTTGTCTCCTTTATTTAAAATGGGTATTAATAAAGACACTTTCCATTCATTGGTTAGTTTCTCCGTCTTCCAAACTAGTTTGATTAATTCCCATAGCTTAACATGTAATGCATGAGCACCTTGATTTAACAGTTCAGCTGCAATTCCATCAGCACCAGTTTCTTTATTATTGTTTTTAAGCCGTGGTATGACATACAGTACTTTTTCAAAATCAGCATCTTCAGTATTTGGTTCACATGTTAATATCTCTTCCTGTGGATACTTATTAAGTGTATTTTCACAGATTAACAATTCAGCAAAGTATTCCTTCCATCTGATACATATTTCCTCATTATTATTTATCATGTTCCCATTGTGATCTTTGAAACTATAAATGCTTTGTTGATGTCCTCGTTTTACAGCCTTCAGATCTTTAAAAAAAACAAAAAAACTTTCTGGATTCGTTGTTCTGGTGGTTAGCTTCCATATCCATGACAATGTGGTTCATATATTCTCGCTTTTGGTGCCGAACTATTTTTGTAGCTTCTTTACATTCTGTTCTATATTTTTCTTCATTTTGTATATTACTAGTATCAGTTAGCCAAATCTGCCTAGCATGCTTTTTCTTACTGACTGCTTCTTCACTTTTGTATCGAATCATTTGTTCTTTCTGTTTATGGTGGACACACCAAGACATTCTTCTGTATTTTGATAGGTCACAGGTCAGTTCTCTAGCTGCTCCACCTCTATATGGGGTTCGTACATGCCATTTTCCAAATCTCAAAAGTCCTTTAACGTTCCAGATTCGTTATCCGTTAAAATCCATCCGAAATCGAGGCTTAGATATCTGTTTCGTGACGAGATGAAGTTTTACGAAAGTGGGGGTGTCGGATTCACGCTTAAACGCCCCACCTGGAAAACCAGGGTGTCTCTCTTTGTCTTCTCTATACCCTTCGACCTTTTCGGTTTGGGAGTCCCTGCTAGTAGCTACCGCTGGCATAGCCCTCGGGGTAATTGAGAAATACAAGCTCCTCCACCACGACAAGGTGGAGACACCTTCGGGGAAGTTAGCTCCTAATGAGAGATTCAATTTATAGAGAAGTATTAACTCTCGACGGATGACGTAAATATCACATCAGCCACAATTGTCCATGTTAAAAAAAAAAAGGTATTCTTAATTCTCGAAAGATAGCAACAAGTCAGAAAGAACTACAGGAAATGATAGACATTGCAGTGGTCGAAAGTGGAAGAAGGGAGCTCAGTTTAAATAATAGAAAGACATAAGTAATGGTGGTATCAAAGAAAGGAATTTTTCATAAACGGGTAATAAAAGTCAATGTTTTTTTTTGGGGGGGGAGGGGGGGGGGGAACATGCAGAAAAAAAATTAAGTATCTGGGCACATGGATAACATTAGATGGAAGATGCATTACTGAGATAAGAAACAGGAAAGGACAGGCGAAAACTGCATTTAATAAAATGAAGAACATCTTATGCAATATATCTTTTTCATTGAGGGTTAGAAAAATAATTCTTGCTTGCTACCTACTAGGGCTGTACTGAATATTCGCTTCGTATTCGCTTCGGGGCCGAATAGTGGACATATTGACTATTCGGTAGTGGGCCGAATAGTTGCGGTCGGGCCGAATACGAATAGTAGTTACCTTATACCCGCTTGTGCATACACGGCCTTAATGCTGACAACATGGAACGATTGGTTTTGTTGAAAGCTAATGCAGCTTGCATGCATTAACTAAGTTGTCAGTGACAATTTCCAAGTTTAGTTACTTGTTATAATACTTAGGATTCTTTCATTCCTAATTATTAGTTACCACAGACTGACTGAAGAATGCAAAACATAGAATGTTTTTAAATGTTTACTATTCTGCACAATACTAACTAGACATGAAAATAATATAAACTCCGGCCACATCCAAGTCGATAATGCGAAAATCAAACGAACGGAAACATATAAGTACTTCGGTGCAAACTTCAACTGCTCCAACATGTTGAGAGAAGAAATTCATTCTAGAATACAATCTAGAAATAAAGTATACTATGCCCTTAAACATTTGCTAAAGTCCAATTGTCTGTCTCGCAACACCAAGGTCAAAATATATAAAACGTCGATAAGACCGGTCGTTTTATATGGCTCTGAAACTTGAAGCAGAAATGAACAAGATGAGGCCTTATTACAGGTTTTCAAAAACAGTCTGCAGCAGTCAACCTCAAGGGCTCAGAATGCTAAAGAAGAAGATGACTATTCTGTGCTACTTTATATGAAGTAAAAGTTCAGCGTACATTTGACATTATGAATGTGTGTGTGTGTGTGTTGTTGTTTTTTTTTTTTTTTTTTTTTTTTTTGGGGGGGGGGGGGTATATTTCATACACTATTCATTATTCGTATTCGTATTCGGCCGAATAGTTGGTCACGTTATTCGTATTCGGCCGAATAGTAAAAATCACTATTCGGTACAGCCCTACTACCTACATCCAGTATATATGTGAGTCCTGGACAATCGGTAAGCAGGCGAAACAATTTCTTGAGGCCTCAGAGATGTGTTTTTACAGAAGAATGCTTAAAATTCCTTGGTTAGCCATAAAGAGCAACCAAGAGGTTTTGAAAGAAGTGGAAGCCGAAAGACAACTTATCACAGACAACACCATAAGGAGACAGTCATCATTTTTCGACCATGTTATGAGAAGAGGGAAAATTGAACATTTTGTGACCACATGAAAGGTCTGAGGAAGGAGGGATAGAGGAAGACAACCAGGGAAGATTCCTGACAGTCTTTTTGCATGACAGGTGTGTCAGCACACGAACTGATACATGCTGCATGAGCTTGCAAATTGTGGAGAGGCATGATCGCCCACGCCAGTCGGCAAGGCGCCTGATGATGATAATTCTCGGAAATAATGTTTTCGTTTGAGCTGTTTTACATTGCCCATTTGTACATCTTCCATTGGCTGTTAACGGCGTACCTAAGTACTTAAATCTACCAACCTATTTCAGAAAACATCAACAACAACACAGAAACGTCAGCACAACTCTTGAGGTCATCCAGACACGCTCTACCTCTGAAAGGGGAAAATTCGAACAGGGGTTATTAAAATCACCCTTTCTTCTGATGGCCTCGAGCGCATTCCACGAGTGCTGAATACGAAAGAGGGGGGGCATTAGAAGAAAGTAAAACCGATTTAGAAATCGAAACGTGTTCGAAAGGAAATGCAATAAAAAAAATTAACCGGATAATAGGGGAACATTTAATAGCCACCCAGATGCTTAAAGCTAACATGAGAAAGTTAATTTCCTGTATTCATTTTATTTTGAAAGTGAGAAGATGGAAAACTAAAATATGAAGCGCGAAAGGCGATTTTTGTGCAGAAGTCTAAGCTACAAGCTGGGCTTGTGAATGCAAGAAATAGGAATATAAGGGCCATTTTATCCGTAGGAAAATGCCTTTGTCTTATTTAATTATACACATTTCTATTTTACAAGACATACGGACTAGGCAGTCGGGTCAAACAAACTGTCAATGAAGCTCTTCAAGTGTGCAAATGCATAACAGCAGGAACCTCTACTGTACCCAGGTTCCATGAGCCCCCCCCGCCCCGCAAAAACAAAAAATTAAATGTCTGCTCCTCTATCTCTCTCTCTCCCCCCCCCCCCCTTGTTTTTCCCCAGTTATTAAAGGAGACGAAATAATTGTGTTTAGAAATTCTCTCTGGAAGTACTTTTTCATGCATCTGATATTATTTACGGTCTATCTTCTTCTTCTCCTCCTCCTTCTCCTCCTCCTCCTCCTTTCTTCTTCTTCTTCATTATCGACATGTTTAAAAGGCGTACATATTTGTAATTTTTATGTGATGTTGATGTTCTTTGTGGTGTAATTCGAAACGATAGGGGCTTCATGGTCCATACAGCTTAGGGACTCAAGTCTAAATCTGGCACCATTGGTTAGTGTATGAAGCGTTATGCCATCACGTATTCTTGGCTGAATCCTAATAAGGATGGTTAGTTAGTTCTTACCCTCTCCTACCTTTGTTAGAAGTTCTTCAAAGAAAATGTCCGACATTTAAAAAAATTGAATCAAATCCGTAGAAAACTGTGGGATTGAGCCTTGAGAAGCATGGGGTATGAAATGTTGGGGTTGCGGTTAGTGGATGTATTCCCTTACTTCACCCTAGGTCTAGTTAATATATGTGAGCGAAAAGAGCGTCCATTGTCCACCTTGACCGAGCATAACCTCTCTTACCCCAAAACCAGTGTGCGTGGTGAAGAGCCACATCTTCCTCAAGACAGTTCTAGTAACTGGGGGTGCGAATCCCTAGGCCAGACACAGTGGATCTAGAGGAGCAATCCTCGATAATAAACGGTGCACCACAACGTACTGCCCTTTATGGGAGAAAAGAAACCCGAGGTTGCTAAACAATTTAGGAGTGGAAACAAGTACGATTACCCCCCTGCAACACGAAAATGATAGTGAAATCATATTTATATAGATGCTTAATATTCTGCAGCTGACCTCGCAACACCTTGTACACCTCTATGTAAATGGGCTATTTTTAAATCTTTCACTTTCCTCCATAAGTAAAAAGTCCTTCCTTTGTACTTATGCGTCAAGATGTCGGGATAAGTACTTAGTTCGTTCCTAAATCTATTGGGAGTAAGTTATGTTGTGAATTTACTCACAGGTAATTTCTAAGAGTATCGAGGTCTTCTTACATCGGCCGAACTACCGCCTGTTCGCGGAAGGAATTCCTCCCACTTTTAACTTGTGCAAGTCCCAAATTCAGATCCTCATTCTTGGCTCAAACTCCAGAGCATACAGACGGGTTTCACCCTTGTCTTGAAAATCTTCACCACCACTTTTTAAAGTTTCAAATTCACCGGGGAACTTCCATTGAACATGGAATGTTTGTTGATCTCTCAAGAGGAGTGCCAGAATCACAACGCATGGCGCACCATTGTCTGGTCACTGTATCTCATGTCAGTACTCAACAATACCTACCCCGAGACAGTACAGCAGTACTAAAGAAGGTCTGATACCAGTCTTTATGGTGAAGCAACCAAAGAATCCATGATCTGCTCTTCTGCCAGACCCAACCAGAGTGTTGCAAATTGCTTTAGTTATTTTTGAACAGTTCAGGGAACCTTTTCCGTTTGTGGAACTTGATTTTGCAAATTTAATTGAAAGGCATAGCAAGTGTGAGCATTGTACTACAGAACTGATGCCTAACTCATTGTCCAGCGCTGCTCCTAGTGAAGTCCGACCTATAAACTGTGGAGAGGATCAAGTCCATCTCAGATAAGTAACAAGGGATACTCTGGAACTGCGCCCACCTAAGACACTAGTGCCCTCTTTTACTCTCGACACAACAAGGTCTTGCAGTGATGAGCCGTAAAATGTTGTAGGCTGCCCAGAAGTATTTTTGTAAGAGTTCAGTTTTGAATTCATTAGTTTCCTTGTTGTCCTCTGCTTTCATTTACTTTTCAGAGCCTATACCTTTGTTGTACCCACTACATTGAATTATTATTATTATCGATTCAAATTTGTCAGTGTCCATTTTTCCAGTTCTTTTAGATTATTTTGTGTGATTGTGGTGTTGTTTGGTCAAATTCATTATTGTGTTATATTTTGATGTCTAGTCTGGGGGAACCCAAAGAGTGAGGAATTCAGACCAGGTTGTGCCTAGGTAAAAATATTATTGCGGTGGGAATCATAATTGAGTCGTCTCACCACTGAAGTGATGTTGGATAGTCGTTGGAGCTACATCTAGGCCAATGCGAGTCACCATCTAACATTAAGTCACTTCAAAGTATCTTTGATCATTAGGGGAAACCCTAATAAATAACATGCGACAGACACGTTTTGTGACACTCAGACAACATGCAACATACCAGAACTATATATAAGACACAGTATTTTAAAACCTTTATGTTGCAAATGCAAGCTGAAAAGTTCCTCGGTATGCCTGATCACCCCATGAAAAATAGATTTCAGAACCTAGCCTTGGGGTTAAAAAGAAGCAGCTTTATACATCAAGCAAAAAGAATATGTAGACAAACTGCTGACCTTTCAGAAATTGGTTGTCCACTTAACAGTATTCCAGAACAAACCACATGGAGAGATAAATGCAAACTAACAGTACGATTCCAGACAAATGTGAAAGGAATATTTGACAAGAAAGAATAAGATAGTGTACAACGCAGAATGGCCACCCTCAGTTATATTGATGTAGAATACCCACAAGAACAATGGGTCAGAGTCTATAGTAGTCTATACAGATGGGTCCGCAGAAAGTGCAGTTAGAAATGGTGGTGCTGGAGTGTACATATAATTCCCAGATGGTACTAGGGATAAGTACAGCGTACCAACCGGAAAGTACTGCCATAACTATGATGCAGAAACCCAGGCTATCAAGATAGCAACAGAGAAACTGCTAAACACCAATCTTGGCTCCCAGTATGTAGTAATGCTGACAGATTCAAAATCAGTACTTGAAGCACTCCAGTCTAGGAAACTACCAGAATTGCAAACACTGCTGACACAATTTAGCCTTCATCAAAGAGCTGTAATGCAGTGGATACCATCACATTGTGGAGTGCCTGGAAATGAGAAAGCTGATCAACTGGCAGGAGAAGGTGCGACAAAAGTGCAGCCGGATGTACCAGTCACATACCACCAAAAGAAAAGATTCATTAAATCAATCAGGAAACCACCAGCCCCAGCACAAGACGACTATTTTATTTTGGACAGATCAGAACAAGTCATTATCCTCCGCCTCAGAACAGGGCACAAACGATTACGTAACCACATGTACACAAAATTCAAGATAGGCGTATCAGCCATGTGCACCTGTGGAAAGGTGCCCCTGACAGCAGAGCATGTACTCCTTTGCTGCACCGAATTTGACACATTAAGGCAAACCTTTTGGCCAGAAAGAACAACAGTGGAACGTAAACTCTATGGACCACTGAATGAATTAACAACAACAGTTGTTACAAAATTGCCGATATAGACAACTTATTTCAGGCGAACGAAAGAAGAAGAAGAAGAAAACCTTTCTTGCTGGTGACTTCAACCGACACTCGCCATGCTGTGGTTACCCATACTACAATAGCACAGGACAATACATCAAAGATACTTGCGAAACAACTAAATCGTCAGGGCTGCAGGACACAGAGTCCCCACCAACACTATTACACAGGGCCCGACTCTCTCTCTCTCTCTCTCTCTCTCTCTCTCTCTCTCTCTCTCTCTCTCTCTCAGCCGGCCTGATTTGACCATCTGCTCATCCGACAGCAGACGCAAGCTACCCCGAAGTCCTGGACGATATAGGAATCACAAACCAATAATTAAAACTGTAAGTACCCCTACTAAATCGTGCTTCAAGCAGAGACCTCGTTGGAATTTTTGAAATTCAAATTGGAAACTGCTTCAGGAAACATCCGACTGCCTCCTGCGTGGATTTAGTGAAGAACACGCAGAAGCAATCCTTATTGCAGCATTAAAAACCAACCCCATGGAGAGTCGGAAGGCATGTAAACATTTCTTGAAAAATGAAATTCAGAAGGCTATATCCGAAGAAATAAAGCTAGAATATTACTCGAAACTGCATGTTCACAAGAAGCAAGGTTCAAATACAATAAAGCATGTGCCAGTTATATATAGCATGGATTTTGGTTTTAAAAATTAAAATTAAAATATTAAAAACCTCGTCAGAGAAAGTAGTAGGGTGAACACAGAATCAGTGACTGGTGGGAGAAAAACAGTCACTAAATAAAAGAAGAAAGCAGAATACTTCAGTCATTATTTTGCCTTGGTTTACAGAGCAAGTAAACTCACATAATGGGACAAAATACAGCTCTCCTAGTTTAGGAAACAAGAGAAAGCTTCAACAGCCTGCGACTCCTTTTTTGAAGATGAGTATAGCGTGGAAGAGTTAGAACAAGTCTAAAGATTTTAAAACCTTAAAAAAATCCTCAGGTCCAGATAAGATCCACAACGAAGTGCCTCTACATTTTGGCCGGTCTGGGAGAGAAGCATTTCTCATGCTAATAAATAAAAGGCGGATATCAAGTAATCTCCCAAGGATATGGAGCAATGCATTTATGGTCCCCATACTGAAAATCAGTCAGCCTCCTGTTGACCCCAAATGCTACCACCTGATATCCTTAACATCATGCTTGGGCAAAGTTGCGGAAAGAATGAAAAACAGGCGCTTGTATGTGTTCCTAGAGAGGACCAGTATTCTGTGCCATGAACAGGCAGGCTTCTGAACCAGCAATGTACAGAAGACCAGCTGATCAGACTGACACAAAGAATTCATGACAGAGTATGGGAAACAAATGCCTCCTGATGAAGATGATGATCATAGCAATACATATAAGTCGGCAAAATACTTTCCGATAGATCTAGACTAAGATGTACAACGCAGACTCATCCAAAGAAGTCTTGAAGGAGGGAGGGCTGATTTTTGAGCTGTACACTGTTTTACTCTATATAAATGACTTGCTAGAACAAATCAAGGCCGAAAAGGTCTTGTATGCTGAGGTTTGAAGAACAGATCAACATCTTGGCACACGGGTAGTAACCTATAAGTGCTCCTTTCTTCTTTTAAACTCAAGTCTGAGTCCAATGAAGCTCAGCATAGTGCACAGGCTCTGTAAATTACTTTGGGTAGATTTTCAACTCCAAATTTTGCCCCGGCCTTGCCGTTAGGCTACCTTTTCGATTTTCATCTGCCAAGGGATTTTTTTACGTGCGCAACAATTCCCGATCTCAATACCCAGAAACCAGGTGGAATTACTAGAAGTCCAAGTCTACGTGAAAAAACATCCCAGCTCTTACCGGGAATTGAACCTGGAATCTCAAGCACTCGAGGCGGACGTCATACGTCGAAACCACGCAGATTCCTCCCCCTTCCCTTTTTTTACGCTAATCTATAAAGTCATAAAAATGTAGACAGTGGAGTCCAAAGACTAAATGGAGACCTTAAAAGATTTACTTGAGGTTAGATAGACACCAGGTGATGAAAGAAGAGCATCTCGTTCACCTTGGAGTCACACTTGACCGGCGGCTCAGCCGCTAGAACCATATTGAAAATATAAGGGATAAAGCATTGAGGCGGTTACAGTTATTGAAGAGTCTTGCAGATACAGCTTGGGGATCAGACACGGAAACTCTGAGGAGCTTGTATCTTGGATAGGTTTGCTCTGTGATAAAGTATCATCGACTTCAGCGAGCTCTGGTCATGCGCATTATCCACTGTGGGCCATAAACTGGGATGTCTTTTCAAGGTCTCTTAGGTTTCCCCAAAGCTTAGCTGTCAGTCTACTAGGTGTTGCCATATGTTGCTCCGCAGCTCCGCTAAGAGAGGACAGTCTTGCAGGACATGTTTTGGAGTCTGTTCAGCACGAAGACACTGGCAAAGAGCTGTTTGGCTCATACCTTATTTATATGGGTGTTTACTGAGTCCGATAAGTAAACGAAAAACTGGGACTTGGTCTATTCTGTTCAGGTGTTTAAATTAATCTGTTTCGTAATTATAACCAGTGTTGGTTTTCCAATCTGTTTCTGATTTTCTCTTAATGAGAGTTTTGACTTCTAGAAATGATATGGCTGGTTGGTCTGTGGTTTGTTACTGCCTTCCTTGGCTAAAGCATCAGCGCTTTCATTGCCTTTGATGCCACAGTGAGATGGATTCCGCTGCAAGTGAGTTTCTGCCTTTTTTGTTGTTGGACATAATAGAGTATAACAACTCAATGCACAACATGTTCCAAAACAAACCTGGAGTCTCTTGACAGAGTACAAAATAAAGATCTTTGATTAATCAGCTAAGATATACGGTCTACTCCTACTGCTGCATGTGAATTCCATACAAATGTGGAACCCATCGGGTTGCGAAGAGAAAAGCCACTTTAGAAATTTCGGAGAGATGCATTAGAATAAACCCTAACCATCCTAATAGGCACCTAGTAGAAAACAGGAAATACGAGCAAAGAAGAAAGGACAAATCGGTTTTACACAGTGTATATGAAACACTTGACACATACTACCTCCCAGAAAGACGTCAAAGCTTTCAGAATGGTGCAAGAAACCTACCACCACATTCTCGCTTTAAAGTGCCTGGAGTCCGGATGAAATTGGTAGACGACGTAAACCAATCGCCCTTATCAACTCATCGCTAAAAACCATTGATTCCTACCCCGAAAAATGAATGCATGTCTAAACTGATGGGTATGCATTCAAAGCCAGAACCATAGCAGGTTACGGAGCTTGCATGGGGTATCCTGGTGGATCTAGTGAAGAGAATTGGGATGCATGCGGGGAATTCTGTTCAAATTATGAAGACGACATTATTGCACTGGAAACAGCGGTATACTACCTATCTGGATCGGCGACTCTAGGAACAAGGAATGTTTTGCCTTTTTAAAATTTAATGGGGCGAAATTCCTGTCTGGTTGCGTAATCTTCTTCTTCTTCTTTGTCCTGACTCTTGGTCGTTTAGGACTTTGGCTTTGTGCCAGGGTTTTGTTTGGCTTTGTGCCAGTTTTTTGTTTGTACATCCGTTTTACTGGCTTATTTGTGTGCAGTTTGTTGACCCTTGCCACTCGGACAGATGCACGCTGACGTAGAAGAAAACCCCAATTAGTCGACTCCTACGACATGCGTTTATGGGAGGCAGTGGGTCTATTCTTGTCCCCCCCCCCCCCTCCCCCAATGAGGCCCTGGAAACGACACGAGGAAATTGCCTAATAATAAAAAATAATAGTAATCATGTTCCGAATGGCAAATAAATATAATTATACATGTATGTTTATTTAAAGGTGCTTGCTACAGACGGAGATGATTTAATACACGACCGTCGCTACCAGGTTGACCCAGTCACATATGGGTTCCAGGTGAGGTCATGAGAAATAAATATGACCGGCGTAATGTTGACCACTTAACCAACTGAGGACTCACATTGGGATGTGACAAATGAGTCTAGCCTCACATGTCGGATGAGCCACTGGTGTGCATGGGGACATTTTACGTTACCCACCACAAAGTAATGCTGACCACATTACCCACCGAGTGCCGATTGGTCTGTAAAAATATGGGTGCTCTTCCCGTATGCCCGATGCGCCTAAAGGCGTGTAAAGGGATCTTTACTTTACTTACCACAAAGTGCCTATAACAGAAGAGCTGAAAAATAAATTCACTTAAAAGATTATTGAGCTGCGTACCGTCAGAAAAACACATCAGTCCAGATATTTGTGGCATACCGTAATAAGAAATATGCAAATAAAAGCTATGAAAGATAACCTCTATGTATCTGGTTGAATGAGAGGGGCAGGGCGCTTAGTCATACTACACATTTTCTGGATCGGAACATAGGTAATTAATAATTAGCTAATAAATACAAATATTATAAACTGTTCAGTGCTTTCTTTTTCCTAAATTTAACTCAAAATGTCACAGTGTGCGTATTTTACTAAAAATAACGAATTGTTTCGCTGTGTTTCGCCGCATAAGCACGTTTTTTAAGAAATCACCATCCGCTTCCTTTTCCTAAACACCGACGAAAATGGTAGGTAGTTGTGGTTAGCAGATTTTTAATTACTGTTTAAATCATGGTAATCAGAAGTTATCGCTAAGTACTTGTTATTTCTATACGTACATTCAAGGTTATATTATTTGATATTTTTGTTTTGGTGTTGATATTTAGGCTTTTAATGAAGCCTTACCTTTAAAATATGCATCTATGATGTTAACATTTGACTGTTTCCAGTTTTGTTAAGATAGTCAGCATGACTAGCTAAATTCAGGTCAGTTAGCAGAAATGTCAGGTTTTGATAAACATATCGTATATGAACGCTATTTCGCTTATTCATTGTTATTTTAATTTGTAAATATTTTTCGTTTTAACACAAATACCAACAAATTCATGTAAATAACTGAAATGATCAGTTGTAAAACAAATATGGACGTTCAGTAACTGATATAGGAAAGAGCAAAAGGGTAATAAAAGACGGTTATACATCTCTCTATCAACATCCTCGGCACAGTCGGTGGTCATAGTGTATAAGATACGACCCAGAAGATAGACTTGAAGGATTATGTATAGATTTTTTTAAACCCATTTTAGTTTTTTTTGTTACATCCCACATTTCCCCACACCTGGCAGTCTTTAGCCAGTTGACATCTTGCATTTTGATGAAATGTTTTAAAATGTTTATCTTTTTCGTTTCAGTTACACCAGACAGTAGTTTGAATTTAGGTTCTTTTGTTGCCAGTTGTCTTTGTAGTGTAGGTTTGCCATGTTGTCTTCTAGTTCACTCATTGAAACCTTTGGCGGCTCTCCTCCGAACTTCGCCCTATGTTATGGCGGTAAAACAAATACCCTAACAAGCCTCAGTTGTGTGTAAAATGCGGACTTCCTGCGACAAACACATTACAGCAAAACTAGGATTAGTTGAAAATATTAAGAGACGCAACACTTGCAGACGAAAGTAGCTGGCGATAATAGCGACCGTTGACAATTGGTGGCGGGAAGACCACGCACTCCGGCACAGATTAGCGAAGTATTATTCCAATTAAACTCACAGCTAAACATACCCCTGCACCACTACACGCGGCGCGGATGAAGGTCTAAGCTAGATGCCTGGGACTCAAGGGCAAATAAATTGCAGGAGATGCGATGAGTCCCAGCCATCTAGTTTAGCTCCACATCAGCGGCTCGGGTGGATACTGTAGGTGGTGCGACATAGTTGCAGAAACATTTCCGCTATTAACAAATTGCCGAGACCCTGTTAAAGCATTTTTTTTTGTTATTCAGAGCCGATTCTAGTTTTGCAGCGATTTGTTCCTCGACAGGAAGCGCATTTTACACACGACTGAGGCCCTGGTAGGGTATTTGTTTTGCCGCCATAATATGGGGACGAAGTTTGAAGGAGAGCTGAACCTTTGATTTATGTCTTTCTGGCCATATTTATCACAGCAATAACATATATCGCAAAGGAAAAAGTCTTGCTACATATTTGTTGTTCTAACTAATAATAGCTCACGTTACGAATTGTCAAAACACAATTTTGCCTCATTCAGATGCAGATGAGTTCAGACATGTTTTACTTTGGTTGAAATCATTTTACTAATCATTTAAAAAAGCCAGTGAATACTGAAGATTGCCCTAAATAATGTAGCCTCATTTCTTGTTTTAGGCTCGTGTACGAACCAAGACAGTGAAGAAAGCTTCTCGTGTAATTATTGAGAAATATTACACCAAGCTGACCAATGACTTCCACACAAACAAGCGGGTGTGTGAGGAGATTGCAATCATCCCTAGCAAGAAGCTGAGGAACAAGATTGCTGGGTGAGTTTAGTTAGCACTACTATTATTGGTTTTACTTTAGGATGTGGATTCTAAGCCCGTCTTGAAGTTGGGATAACGACCCACTCCCTTTAACAGGCATGTTGTACAAGGACACTTTGTTTGCTAATGCTGAAATGTCACAGCCTAGCTGTACCCTGCAACCATATGCCAATGTTTTTTAAATGTCATTAGTCTGAATGAGTTGCAGCAGCGAGGTTGCTTGAACATTTGCCCGGCTCCCTTGCATACACATGAGCCAGAGATGTAAAACTGCATGCAGAACTCTCATATTTTGGAAGAATACCAAGAGTCTAGAAATGGATAAGCAACTAGAATTTCTTTTTGTAGTTGACAGCCAGTGAAAGTGAATGGTACGAAGAAGAATATAAGGCAAGGCTATTGAATTAAGGGCTCTACTGACAAATTTGGCCGGTAAGGTGGACTGCTTCGGCCGGCTTAGTGGGTGTAATGTCCCGTGGCCAAACTCAAAACAAGTCGCGGAAAAAGTCACGAAACAAATGACATACTTCCCTATCATCATCCGGGTGCGTGTAGGGTTGCGTAGGGTGTCTATCATCGTCCTAGGGTTGCGTGTAGGGCTGCTTTTTGCGTGTAGGGTTGGTTGTTTGCGTAAGATAGATAAGTAGGGTTAGGGTTTAGGGGTTGAGGTTAGGGTTTTAGAGGTTAGGTTTAGGGTTTATGGTTTTTGGGTATGGTTCGATTTGAAAATTTTCACGTAGGAGGTCTAAATAGTGGCTGACAATTTGACGTTTGTGGGAGTGGCGCCACTGAAACTGTCAAATATGACGACGCCAATAGCGGGCGGCTGGCGCCCAGTCGCTGGCGAATTGATCGTGTCACCAACATCCACATGCCCTCGACTGTTTGTGTGTGTATGTGACTGCGGGTGCGCGACGACGTTGGTCTGGTGGACTACTACCTCGTGCAGATAGATGGCATGCCTTACGTTTGCGACGTTGCTGTAGCTTCGCCCTAAGCCTAACCCTAACGCTAAACCCTAACCCTACCCCTCATCTTACGCAAACAACCAACCTACACGCAATAAGCAGCCCTACACGCAACCGTAGGATGATGGTAGACACCCTACGCAGCCCTACACGCACCCGGATGATGATAGGTAAGTATGTCATTTGATTCGTGACTTTTTCCGCTCGTTGTTTTGAGTGCGGCCACGGGGACATAACTCCCACTAAGCAGTCGACGCATTCCAGCTTACCGGCCAAATTTGCCAGTAGAGCCGAATTAAGTTCGTCGGAGACCTGAAGGTTGAACCTAGGAATTATCATAGACCCCAGGCTACGCATCAGTAAAAAATTTGTTAATGAAACATTGTTTTGGTGGGTCACTTGTTGAATATCCCTGGTGTAAAATGATACTTAACAGATGCGAATTATGTTACAAAAACGCAAGAATTTCATGATATGTCCAATGTGCCACAGCTGTAAATAGGTCCTTTTGTTGCGTGTTTACTTTTATGTTAGTTTGCTGGTTAATGCTAATTTGCATTAACATGGTAGAAGTCTTTCCGTCCCCCGGTGTTTGAATGTACACTGACTGTTTAGGGTTTTTAATTTTTTAAAGAAATAAAAGACCAGAGTGTTTATTTCAGCTAAAATTAACTACTAAAAAGTACTTAACCATGTAGTTGTAACTAATTATCAGTAGCTATGAAATGTCATCTGTTTGTCTCAGATTATTTTCTTCGCCATTCAGAGACCTTGAGGTTCATTGCTGCATAAATTACCAACTTCCGTTCATCTCTCCGGCTGATTTTCTCTTTTTAGTTGGTGACACCTAGTGTTTGTATATCTGTCTGGATATTCTCTCTCCATTGTCTCGGTCTGCCTCATGGTTTACAATTTAACTCCCTTGTGTATAGATTCTACCTCTTTGTCAAATTAACTCCCTTGTGTATAGTTTCTACCTCTTTGTCCTATTATATTCTATCAGTATGCCCCAGACATTTCAGTATAATAGCCCTCTGTCGGTGAGCAGCAGTGATTTAAACCGATCATGAATTTTGTTGTTGCTTCCAATTACTTTTTTTTTTCGGCATCTTTTGATGGGTGCTTAGTCAACTCTTACATTTAGGTCATTCAGAATTTGTGTTGTTTTATTGTAACAGTGTGTGTATGTATATCAGCATGTCTTAACCACTTTTTGGGTCGAATAACCCTTTCTCAAAAATCGCCTAATACCATTGAAGTTATGAAGTAGTAATGAAAATAATTAGATGTTTATGTGTCACAACATTCAAGGAAATGTAGGGTCGTGGCATTATAAAGATTGAGAACTCTGTATTTAGTGTTGATCCATCTTTAAGGTGGATATACTTCTGAAATACTGTTGTGGATTTGGTTATCTATGCATATATATTTGTGGGTAGTGCTTTGAAAGGTATAATGTTTGCGCATCAGTGTACATTTTAGACATAAGCGTTGGAGGGGGAGAGAATGGAGATGGAAATGGCTTAGCTTTATTTTTATTATACTTGCGACATTAAAGGTTCAGTATCTTAAAGAATAGTTTGCCAATCTTCCTGTTCTGTTTTAGTAAGCTACTGATTTAGTTGATATCGGAGTAATCTGCCCGAAAGGCAAGTAACAAAGTCTGCATACAAATATTAGGTCAGAAGTGTGCACCTAGAATCTGGAACGAAAGACCATTGCTGGTTGACGAACAGCCAAAACTTTTTGCTGGTTAACGTGAAGATTTATATCATAAAATGTTACATAAATCCTTTATTTTATTTCCTGATTTTGTGTCTAGCTTTGTTACACATTTGATGAAGAGGATTCAAAAGGGACCAGTAAGGAATATCTCCATTAAGCTTCAGGAGGAAGAGAGGGAGAGGAGAGATAACTATGTACCAGAGGTAGGTCTTTTCATTCAAAATGTAGCATCTTTTACCATTTTTCCTATCCTCAGGCACCTGTTACCTTTGACAGATGGTAAGCACCAGCCAAAAGATATCGCTCTTATTTTTGTGGATTTATAAAACTTAGGGTCTGTTCGGTCAAATGGCCTGGTTCTTTGTTTAAAACCAAGATCTGCATTAACTTGTAAGAGAAACATGCTGTAGCGTTATTTTAACAAAAGTAGACAAATAAAATTATAATGTACAATAAAATAGTATGCTGTGAATGAATCATGTACAGAAGAACTATATGGAGTGTCATGTCAACTGACTGAGTATCCTGCTAAATGTCAAGTGTCCTGCTGTACATACAGAAAAGCCATGCCTTATGCTTCTATTCTCGTTGATCTTACCTTGGTATGGAAGGTGCAGGCTGGTTTTTTTTTTTCTTACCTGGAGATCAGATGCCCGTGTGTATTGCACAGTTAAAAATATCTCGTTAGAAGTTGAAGAGAATAGCCTAATAATGCTGCCCGTGCAAAATTTAGAGTTACAAAAAAATTCCCCAAAGTAGTTTCAGAATTTTTTTGTCAGTGCAACAGAGCTCGTGCACTGCGCTAAGATTCCTTAGACTTAAGTTGGAAGTAAAATGGAGCACTTATGGATTTACTACCCATGTGTCATGATGTAGATCTGTTGTTCAGACCTGTTACCTTTTGGTGGATGGCAACCCCAGGCATCCTTACCTCTAGTTGCTTGTGTGTGTTCAGAGATATTAGTGAGTTCAGAACCAGAGTTAATGACTACTTTAACTTGTCACAACTTTTTTCTCAGATTATTGAGTATTAGCTTATTGGTCTGACTGTTCTTTCTTTATAAATGGAGCAGTGTTATGTTTGACATACCGTTACCCATGAAGTGGATGGTTACCTATTTTAATGTGAGACAATTTAGAACAATAGATTCCTTGTTTGCATGAAGAGTACAGATATATGCAAGATGTGATTTCAACGCTTGACTTTACTCAATTTTTTACCTTTGACTGATGTTATTGGAAAAAGGTGTAACACCAAATAGTAAGTAGGTCGTTGAGCTTAACAAGTGAAAAGTAAACGTTGCCGTGCCGCTATAGGGCCTTTATCAGCGCATTACATAAATTATACAAAACCACAGAAGGGGTAAAAATTGTACACCTAAAATAACTCTTTGAAGGCGCATGGTTGACCTTTACGCTTGGGCTACGCCATAAGAACTCATTAACGAAAAGAAAACACTACAAACTTACAAAGCAAACACAAAACACTATGTAAGCAAACACATGGTTTTTTTTTATTATAATGATCTTTTTGGGTTAAATATTTGAAAACAAGGTGTGACACACAATGCCAAATCACAGTCCTTACACGTGTATCTGGTTTCCTGTCGTTTTCCCGCATACCACACACTTTCTGGTTGCGAATTTCTTCTGTGATGTTACAGACTCTATTATTGAAGGGAAATGCCTTTGTACTAAACGAAGTGGCAGATCTTCACTTTTTTGTCCTCCTACACTTTTTCTCTTGTTCTTGCAATATTTTTGTAGAATTTATCTCACTAACAACATTAATTGAAATTGGGCAACAGAAGTGTTTTTTTTTTTTACACAAATCAGTGCACCAACCTTGCTTCACAAAGCCACAGGGTAACGTGTAACGCATCTAAATGCACCTGAACGCACGTGACAGGATGTTTAGTACTTCGGTGATCTGTTGCTTAAAGAGCTAAGAGCTTCAATTTAGAATTTACATTTAAAAATAATAATTTAAAAAAAAAAAAGTCATGTAGGAACTGAACGCAGGACCTTTCAATTGTAAGGCAGACGTGATACTAACTACGCTAGAACTTGAAAATTTGTACCAAAAATAGGACTCGTATTGTACACTTTAATAGACAGACACAGTTGTATAGTATATTAGAAACATTAGTATGAATTATCATGTCAGTACGTGACCATATCTTCATTTTGATTATTTGGGGGTTCATTACAAATCCAGTCAAATTTAGATAGCTGGGTTATATGGTCGAGTCTTGCTCACGGCTAGAAGTACACATGTCCGCCGGCGTGCCGCGAAGATAACCCAGCTTATATAACTCGACACGTTTCAAAGTTATCTTTAATATTACTCCTCGAAAGAAACTCCATTAATTCTTCGTTAACTATAATTAACCAATTTTCTTGTTATTTTGTATATTTAAAAAAAATTAAATGACTAACGCAAAACCAGAAATATATTTTAGGGCAAAAAAAAACACTTCATTGATCATGCTTCTATGTTAACAAAGCAACAGGATAACGTAAAATGCATTTAAATACATCTAAACGAACATGATATGTGTTTTCATTGTATGTAAATGTGTCACTTTGATCAGTTTTAGGTAATGTATATTGCTATTTTACCCCTGAGAATTACAGTTCTTAGCAATCTGTAAGAAAAATCCATAGCAGCGAAAGGGTTAAGTTTATGAATCCATTATTTTTTAATACCTATTTGAAATTTTAGCATTTTAAGTACGTTTCTCCCCCCCCCCAGATGGCGATTTTTGCAATGGCAACTCATAAATTTTTTTTAACCTAAACTATGCTAATAAACATGCCTACAAATGACCATTATAAAAGAATTGGTCTAACACTTAAAAAAAGGTGTAGTCTCCCCTTAGTCACTTTGTGATTTTAGTTTTGCCTTTTTGATAATTTTGTCATTTTATTTTTTGTTTGGCTGTCATGAGAATGTTTAAGAGATTGTTTAATTTTTTGTTATTTTCACTAGGTTTCTGCTCTTGAGCTGGACATTATTGAAATTGATCCAGACACCAAAGAGATGTTGAAGGCACTGGTAAGTCACTATGTAATATATCATTACCAAACATTTTTTTTTTGACAGTGATTGAAGAACAAAAAATAATTTTATGTCAAGGAGAGTAATGGGGTCAGGATATTACATAATGATTGTTAACATTAAAACTTTCTCACAAGTGAACACATGACTAATGCAATAAAATCTGGTATATGACACATCTAGTTTGAGAATGTACATGAAGGCAGTCACTGCTGGCTTGAGAACTAGTTGTACAGCTGTGTCATTATTGTAGCTGACTCACAAAGCGTATTGAGGGAGGTGGAGACAGGAATGCAGAATAGCAGACATCACTTCAGAGGTCTAGGGTAGTTAGTGTCTATGTTTTCTCCATTTGATGCCAGATGACTGGCTGGTTTGGACTAACTTGGTGTTAGAATAATGCTTGACAAGCTAGATGTAAGGGCTCTTTGGGAGTAAAGGAACAGTTCAGAGGCAGTAGCAGATCATCTCGGTCTGAACATCCCTCAAGGAAAAGGCAAGGGGAATATACAATAAAAGTGTTACTGCTGACATTGGAATCCTGCGCTTTCTTATGAATTTAGGGATTGAGCTTCTAACCTGCAAAAGAAGCAAAGTACTCTTTTTGAGAGGGCAGTTCAAATCCCAAGTCTGTAAGCTGCTTACTGCTGGCTTTGATAGACATAGCCCACGATGATTTAGATGTCTAGTATATGGAAGTGAGGTTGAGCAGGATAGGATGTTTCCTTATGTAAGCCCAGTACCAGAGCACCAGATATTGGCTCTGCATCTATGGAAGACTCCTTGGATGGTGGGGAAATGCTCATGTTCTGCCCCTGTTACTTTGACCAGCATTATGTTAATTTTCTGATATGGGTCGCCACCTGGGACCTGAGAAATAAATATTGGTTGGTTAGTTGCGTATCCTTTACCCTGGCGGCTGCTGTGGTTTTTCTAGGCAAATTTACATCTAGTAGTTTACTATTGCTTTCTGGACGGTCGGCTTTCTTGATACCACTGTCGAAACATGGCCTGCTGCTATGATCGAACCCGGCATTACAAAGCGTTTGCCACAGTGCTGGCGAAATAATTACCACACAATAATTGCAGTGTTGCACAAAGCTATCTGAAAAGGCCATAAACAAATGTCACAGCTTGTAAACGAACACAACACAGTTAACTTTTTCAGATGGATGCAGAAGAAGAAATGTTATGAGTGCTATAAAGATTAAGTCCATTTTGTATTAAAACTTGCTCAGTATACACTTTTTGGTCATACAGTTACAATATACTTTTATTGCTATGGATGGAGACTTTGCCAATATATTACTTTTGTTTTCTTGTCTTTTAGGACTTCGACAAGCTTCCACACCTTCAGGTCACCCAGCCCACTCCTGCTTTTGTTGGAGGAAGGCCACCCCCAGCTGGTTTGAGGACATAAAGATCAGACATGAAGAAAGTCATGATTTGATCAATAAAATTTCAAATGTGATCCATTGTCTTGTTTTACTTTTTACTTACTTGCCTAGCCTTTTGTATAATTTACATGTTCTGTGATATTGTGCTGTTTGTTTATGAGCCATACATTCTGAGGTTTAGGTCATTAGACGCTTTAATGTTTCTCTAATTTTAAGTCAGTGATTCCTAAACTGCACCGCAAAATATTTGAAATACATGTTTTATTTTTTATTTTCTTACATACAGATACAGTCGTATTATTACTTAGGTTAGGGCGACATGAAAAACAGTTTATTGGGAAAAAAAGCACTGGGACTAAGAAGTTTGAGAAAACACTGTCAAGCGTCATAGACAACAAAGAAATCTTATTTGTCAAAGGAAAAATGTTTCTGGCTTCATGATCATTAAAACAAAGAAAGGTGAATAATTAATTGAGATATAACAATTTTATGCTCATGTTGTATCTAAGCATACAAAAGCTTTACAGCATGTTTTCAACTCAATCAGAAATTTTGCACAATTAAAAACAATTATGACCATGCTGTAATCTAAGATCCATGGAAAACAATTCCAGCTTTAGGTTATTACAGGCGGTTGTCTTCTAGCATAGAAACCAAAATCTGCAAAAAAGGTGATATTTTCCTCTGTCAATTTCCATGATACTGACAGTACAGAAGTCTTCACGGTGGTTCTTGGGATCTGTCCAAGCCATTTTAATTCCAAATTGTTTTAACATGTTTGTTTTTTTTTTTAAACGATTAAGGCTTCTCTCTTTTACAGCTGGCATTTATGATCCTGATTCTCCCCTTGACAGCTAGCATTAGAGATATTCTGGCCTTGACAAATGTCTTTAGACATGTATTCTCCCCTTCACACCTGGCATTAGTGATGATCATTCTTCACTTAAATTGTCATTTGTAATACTTCTTCCCTAGAATACTGCATTAATAATTGTCACATGTGTTTACTTTTGACACTAACATTTACTACACCGTTCCTTTATGTAGTTCAGCATCTGGTAATCTTAGTTTCAGCTGCATGGCAAATGAGTCACCCCATGGTTGGTTGCTATGATCCTGTGCCGATGAAAAACAATGTTTATTATCACATTTCCTTGATTGACAGACTGCTGTCTCAGCATATGCACTAGCATGCACACAAATTAAAGGCATACGGTAGTCATCCAAAGTGCTAACACAAACAGTCCGACATTAAAAATGCAGTTCATCATGGATGGTAGCAGAGGTCACCAACAGATCAGCAGTTGTACACGCGTTCAATTTTAATCACATAATGGCACAACCAATATTGCGACAGCAGGCATTGCACCATTTTCCGAATTAGAATTCACACCACCACTTTGCTCACAGTAGAAAACATTCCAAATGAAATCAGCAGCTCATAGCGTCACGCCATGCACTCAACTCAGAAACTTATCCTTTCAGTCTGGCAAAAGGACCAAAAATTGCCACAACAGTGACCAAGCGTAGGGTCCATTTTGACCGGAAGTAATGAGGGTTTATTAACAGCCACTCCAGTGGTGCCCTCGTGCTGGGAAATGGGCCAGGAGTGTGACATACCATTAGCCTTATGTTCCAGCATACATCTATATATTTAAAATTCAATGTTTGTGACTACTAAACCGATTAAGCTGAAATTTATAGGATATGTTTGTTTTGATATCAGGATTCTACCTGTCATAGTTTTAAATAGGTGGTGACATTTGTTGGGCTAATATTTTCATTTTAGTGACATTTAATTGAAGCCACGTTCGTAAATGTGCATGCGCAGTAGTCGGAACGCACGACTTCCACTATTCACTGGCAGTATATGAACAGCAAACTAGACTATCTCTATATCTGCGCAGGCAATGATTGCTACATTAACCATATTAGACACGATTTCTATTTTCTTTCTTTTCAAACAACCTTCTGTGGAGAGTAGTCTGTGGATTTGAGAGGGGAGGGGGGGTGTCAAAGACTATGTCTACACAGACAATGATTGTGACATTAACCGTGTTAGACAAGTGCGATTTCTATTGTGCCATTTCAATAATACTTATATCTGAGATATTAGTCTGTGGCTTTGAGTTGTGGTAGAATCCGGACACACATCTCAAATACCTTTCTCTTTTTGTTGCTCAGAAGGAGTGGTTGGTTGGCTGAACTTTTAGAACAATGGGCTTCATGCTGGGGACCAGGGTTCAAATTCCCAGTAGGCATTTAATTTCTTTTTTAACCTGGGGCAAAATAAAACCCTTAACTGCACAGTCGTGGCGACAGCATTAGCCATGTGGCCCTAAAAAAAGTACCATTATATAGGTAAACCAGTTGATAATTAAATTTGACCATTTCGCATACTTATGATTTAATTTTAAACTTTCCGATTGCATGGTTAAGCTAGATTTTCATTTAGATTAAATTATTTCGTCTGGCATTGCGTTGGAATTAAGCGTTCATTTTGTAATTATGGTGTATTTTTCCCCGTTTTCGTTGCTTTTTACTTGGGGTTTTTTTTCCCCCTTCCAACTACTTCGATGAAGAAAAGAGTAGTTGGGGAAGAAGGGGTGCAGTGGGAAGACACAAACTGTTAATTGAGAGAATTGAGTCACAGTAACTGCCATACCCACTCAAAGTAATAGTAGTTGGGCGGTTACACCGTAGTGCTGTCATGACAGAGACCGCTGGTAAAGTGATGGCGTTTTTCTGTCGGGGAGCGAAATTATACCTAACCTGACGTGGCGACAGCACTAATCCTCTTGCTCACGGCTCCCTGCCTACTCCGATGGTACAACAGATACCAGTGACAGTATTTTAGTTTTAGTAGTTGTACTGGTACTTGAAGGATGGTGTGGTAAATATTACACTAGCTGCATTTACTACTTTACAATTCCTGCCCCCCATTGTAGCCCGGATGGACAGGGATATCAAGATCAGTTGCAAAAAATATCGTCAGTTGATGATTTTCAAATCCTTCGAAGAGGGAGAGAGCATGTATGGGGGAGGGGTGATGACTGAAATTGTCAACTTAAAGAGCTTAACACATAATTTTGAAGTTTTCATTTCTAAATCTGTTTATATTTTACTAACGCTACCTCCGCTATTCTCATTTTTTATAACTCACTTTGTTATTTACAAGTACAGTAGTAATCTTTACCTCCATCTCTTATAAAAAATACAAACAGCTTTTTTTTTTCCAAGTTGTGTATCCTTTACAGGACGTTGCAAAACCAACCCCAACAGCCCCTGGCTACTGTGTTCCTTAGTATCCAGTCAATCACAAAAAGTTGAAGGCTAAACCGAACAACAAATGCCCATAGAAGTTAGAAATATGGGCTAAAAGTCACAAATGTTGTGGACAGGCACAACCAGTTTTTGGGTGATCGCAGGAAAAGAGGAAACATGACTGTCTAGCAAGCATGCTAGCCATGGCTGGATCACGGCCTTCTCTATTTATATACAGCTAGCCATGGCTGGATCACGGCCTTCTCTATTTATATACAGCTAGCCATGGCTGGATCACGGCCTTCTCTATTTATATACAGCTAGCCATGGCTGGATCACGGCCTTCTCTATTTATATACGGCTGGATCACGGCCTTCTCTATTTATATACAGCTGGACGTGGCTGGATTTAGACTCAATTGTACCCTTAGCCACACACATCCATGAGGTCCCTACCAGTTTCAAATTACACTAGCTAATCTGAGAAAACTTTAAAATATGTGGATAAGGAAAATAAATATATTGTTTCGTTTTTATTATTGAAAAACAAAAGAATATGTTTGCAAAATCACAGAAGTTATATTAAATAGAAGACCATAAGTTGCAACTCTTTGGGTTCTGGCAGAAAATCCTGGTTGTTTAAACTTCGGCTTTGTGTCGGGGGCCTGGGTTTTCTCGTATATCCGTTTTACTGGATTATTTATGTGCATTTGGTTGTCCCTTAGCGCTTCCGACCATGTACTCCAATTTCAAAGGAAGTGTACAGGTAGTAGTATTACTATCAACATCACAAAATGGTTTAGAAAACTTATTAACCTCACTCCAAAGAAATAGTGAAAATCATAACTTATTTCTTAACATAGCAAAAACAAAGATAATGCATACAAACAAAACCGCCATGGAGAAGGAAATATATGTTAATGAGGAAAGATTGGAAGTGGTGGAAAATTTCGAATATCTTGGGTCACTGGTTACCAACAATGGTGACACAATGAAAGAAATTAAACGGCGACTATAAATTGCTCTTCAAAGACTAAAGCAACTGAATAAATTATGGAATTGTACAGATAGAATTACAAAGGTCAGATTTTTAAGAGCATGCATCTTTCCCATTGCAACATACGCCTGTGAGACCTGGACACTTACTAAACAAGCGGAACAGCGCATAAATGCATTTGAATATAAATGTTACAGACAGGTTCTAAGAATATCTTGGGTAAAGAAAAGAACAAATGCATCCATAGTTCAAGAGCTGAATATTGAAGAGGGTTGGCTAGTAAAGACAATAAAACAAAGAAAATTGAAATATTTTGGTCACTTGAAACGTCATGGAAGTCTAGAGAGAACAATAATGGAGGGGTATATGCCTGGGAAGAGAGGAAGAGGAAGGCCAAGGAGAAGATGGGTGCATGATGTGGCAGATGATCTCCAGATGGGTGTATCAGACGCAGGACATCTTGCTCAGGATAGGAAGGTTTTCCGGAGGGTTGTTATGGCAGCGAGGTTCCGCGAGGGACATGCTACTGAATGAATGAGTACAGGTAGTCGACTTTTACGACATTCTTTTCTGGGTAGGAATTTTGTCTGTTCTTGTTTTTTCCACAATGGAGGCCCGGAACACCCACAAGGATTTCTTTTTTCAAATTAAAACATCCAGAAACCATGAGTTGTTAACCCTTTGGCTCGGTACTATTGATATTGTAACTCTTCGGCCTTGATTTCATGATAAATACCGTAAATCTAGGAGGAATGTGGCTTTTCTGCCTACCCCCGGGCGTGAACCCGGACAACAAGGAGTTCGTCACCCGTTCGCCGCGCAGTCCGGTTTAGCTAAGGAGCCAGGCCCATACAGGGATAAGCTGCAACTGAAATCATCGCTGTAGATTTAAAATACATTAAAAGCAAATTTCATCTGTTAAAAAAAAAGGCTTGCTTCTAAGTATTTATTATAGAAATTATACATGTGTTGTTTCTTTACAACTTAACAAAGCGATCTCTGTCTTGATGCAGTATTATATGCTATTTTCAATCAACCTTGCCAAGGGTTAACTTTCATATTTTGTTTTTCCTCTGCCTAAGACAGTTAACAGAGGTAGATAGTGATCAGTTCATGGTTAGCAATATTTGAGGGAAAATGCAATATCTCCATCCTACCCATTTATTGACATGTTTTACTCTTGCTGTGTGTCATACAGTTTGTGTTAGTGAAATAATCCCTTGTATTGTTTCTCTCAGCTGCCACTAAAGCTGTAGTTTTTAATCATTTAATTTTCTAAGTGCCTGATAACCGGAATATACTTGGCGATCTTTGATCTTCGAAAGCTGTCTGGGATAAATGGCAGTTCATAGACCTCAAGCCCTTCAACATACTGTCGACTGGTCTTTGTAGTGCTGCTACTGGTCTCATCGAGCTGATGTTGGAGACCTCGCTCTTTCAGTGTGCCTGAAAATGCATATAAGACAAATAGGTACCATGATGAAACTAGAGTATATTAACTGTTGCACTATTTCATATTTATGGCATTGTGGTGCGGGTTTTTCGGTGGATTGCCTGCCTCTCGGGTAGCAGCCAAAACTGCGCTGTACTAGTTCTAAAGGAAATATGGGTTACATTTCTGCCTTCCCCTTTGACACCTAGCTAAGGTGGGGTTCACAGTGTGCTCATTTCCCGCCACCAGATTGTCTGCTGGTTATGCTGAGCTCTGCATAGCTCTGAGCATGGGTAGTTTGTGCAACTGGATTGTCATGTCCTGAGTCCCTGTGTCTTCAAGATTAATTCCGGTATTTAGGCGGGTTAGCATACTTGTTTCCACTCATAGGACTGTTCAACAAGGCATAGAGTGAAGTAATAAACACGTGGCAAGGAAATCTGGAGTGGACTTACCTCCGTTGATGCGAAGTGGGATGACATAACAGAGGCTCAGGTAGTCACTAGTGACGTCCAGGCAGCATTAGACGCGGCGTTCCATGTCATTTTTTGGATGGCTGCACTCAGTTTTGCTGCCAAGGCTGTATGATCCATAGCTCGTTATGAGGTCACCCGATTTCGCATGAACGGAACTAAGTCCACTCTAAATGTCTTTACCACATCTTTATTAGTGTCCGAGTTGTGAACGAAAGACTGGGTTCCGCTACGACTAAAACACCTGATATAATTTACAGACTTGCAGTCTGTCAAGCTAAACTTAAATGGCCGTAAGTTGACCGATATGCAATAGGTCTTCCATATTTTGTGTCTGTGTGTGTGAAGCAGAAACGTATTAGTGAACTTTAATGATTTGATTTGATTCAAGAACCGACATCACAGCACTCGGGGCATTTCTATAAGCGCCCCTTCCCCATTTTCAGCAGCCAGCGAAAAGTTCCGATACTAATGGTGCCAGTAGCTTTCTGATTAAACGTCCGTCTTGCCTTTCCTCTGAGCCTCGAGCATCTACCAGAACCTCTCGTCACCCCCAACTACATCAATCTCACCAGACTGTGGTGATCCATCTGCTCCTCCGAATTGTACACGCTCTCCCACAAGGTACTAACCTCGTCTGCCCTATCATGTAGAAGTATTTCACCAAGATGTGCAGAGCCAGCCAGTCTGTCCGCCTGTTCATTTCCCAACACACCGGCGGGCCCCGGTGAAAAAAATCAAGACAATACTCCTCACTCGTGTCCTCCGCAGTGAAGCATGCCACTCTGCACGAAACATACCTGTTCTGATCTTCCTCAGCATGCTATCTGAATCAGTTACAATCACGATGTGTGTGTGTGTGTCTTGTTCTCTAGCCAGCGGAAAGCTGCAGTGACCGCCTCCACCTCCATTCTTAAGCTGGCTGTTGTGGTATCATATGCTCGGCTCTCGTGCACCAAACGTCGACCATTAACTTTTGCTAAGAAGCCCCAAGCACTTCTTTTGCCTCTTGACACTGCACCGTCTGTGTAAATGATCAAATTCTCTGAGCGAGCATTATCTTGAATAAATTGCTGAATTTCCACCTCTGTGGCACCTGCTGGCCAGTCTCTGAATTCCCGGCTCAGGGTGATTATGACTCTACACGAATCTGACTTCTCAGGTAGCACTTTGACCCACTCCTCTCCTTGTGTTCTCAATGATGCAAACCTGTCTGATTGTGTCTTCTGCCTGAGCCATCCATGACCTCCCTCTTATCAGACGCTGACCCTTAACTGTACACAGAGAATTCCAATGGCAACAGTAAATAATCAAATAAACGTCTCATCCTTTCCCTGAGTGTGAAGCGTCGGTGATCCCCTGGTAACTCCTCGCAGCGCCATTCTTCTTAGACCTTAATGATCTGTCTGCGTCTTCGCATTGTTCACTCGATCCAGAAGGGCCCTCACAATATCTAACTTGTCATACACCAGTTAATCGCCAAATGGTGCAGAGCCAGTCAGTCTATCTGCCTGCTCATTTCCCAACACACTGGCATGACCTAGAGAAAATATCCAATGGTTTTGAACTTCGCGGACGTTATCTTATATTTCACTTTTAAAGTTGTTACCTGGGGCTGTGTTGTCCATAAGAAAAGAAAATGCACCTCCTACAAATGATGTGTTGGACAGCAGCATTTTGAGCGATGAATCGATGGAAGCATTTCCTGAAAGAATAAATAGCAGTATACTATTTTACTGATACTGTCATGTTTGTATGAAATTGTAAACAGTTCATGTGATGGTAACTTTATGTCAAGAGTGGGCAACTTTTTTTTAGACCAGGGGTCAATTTAGGAATCACCAACCTTGTCGCTGGCCATATAGAACCCACACAAAACAAAACAAAAAAACAATTATAAACATGACGTCAAGATTTCTTGGCAACATGGGATAATACAGAAAGGTGACCGCACTTCCTTAATCCATAAACTTGCTGACCAGAAGACAACAACAACAAAAAAAGAATGGTCGTTGCTTTATTGTATTATCAAAGTCCGCCGACAGTCATTGTTTTTTAATGTCGGATTTTGCTCCTGTTTCACAAGCAGGATCCAAGATTTGGTTTTTATCAAAGATTTTCAGTTCTTTTGGTTTTCACTGTTTAGGAATAGGTTATCGCTTTGCTGGATGTTGTTATTTGGATTCAACCCCCCCCCCCCCCCCCCCCATACACCCCCCCCCCTTTTTTTTATGCCTACGTTTTTGTGTTCTGCTATGAGCTCAAAGGCCTGATTAACCAGTCTTGTGAGCTAATAACATTTACTCGGCGGGCAAGTTTTAAGAAATGTTATTAATTAGTCACAAAAAATATTTACTCAAGTTCTACCTACTAAAAATATTTAGTTTAATAGAAAACCGGGGTAAAGGCGCACTAAGTATAAACCTTTATTTAAATGTAAAAAAAAAAAATTAAAAAAAAACACGTTAGTTAAGAGTGACGACATACCTGTTCGAATTGCATCTGGATTTTTACTAACCCAAAGAGGCATCATAACACCCAGAAGTATAGCGATCCCCATTATAGCCAGATTTCTTGTTGAGTTCAAGTCAACAGTCTGAAAAAAGATTAGAAGATATAAATGTATTTACAGTAGTAGAGCCTCCAAGGTTGACCACCTCGCTATGACTATTTCATTTTTAAATTGATCCGTTGGTTACTACACATATTCGCATTGTAAGACTACCTCTATATGTTGACCACCTCTGTAAAAGTTGTATGTTTACATTTCCATAAGTGCTTTGTCCCCACCCGCAGTAGCACGCGCACATTTCCAATTCTGATGGCACCAGTAACAGTCTGATCGTATATCCGTCTCACCTTTACCCCGAGTGATAATCGTCAGTCAGATTACACTGGTAATTACCCGTAGCATCTTGTCTCAGAAGCTGAAATATTTTATAATTATAGCTCTTAACAATATTCGTCCTCACCTGAATTCTTGTTTCATCTTCGGGTTGACCAGTTGTAAACTCAGGCGGAATTATTTGGTTGTTTGTCCACTTCTGGTCGACGTCTCGTCCACGTCTTATTCCAGAACGTGAGTTTTGCGTGCACATCTCTTTTCAGATATAAATTATTTGTATGCAGACTTTTCGTTCCTTGCTTCTCATGCAGATGCGGTCATAGCTGTTCACTATCCGCATCCGCAGCTGCGTAAATCACAATATTCGTGGGTTCTATCTTATGTTAGAGTTCAATTCTTCTTACCCAGTACTGCTCAGGGATAATCTGGGAAAGTAAAAGCGGTTTGCATCGTACTTACCGTATTGCCCCGCGTGGATCTGTAAGTTATGAATAACCTGAGCCTTGTTTTCTATTGGATTATACTTAATTGCTATAGAACAAGAAGACCCTAAAACTGACAGCTGTTTTTTCACATACCTGCAAGTAGGAAAGGATCACGCCGATGAAAATGCCCATAATAACAATATTAGTACCACCAAGAACAGGGTAAGGGATGGATACAAAAATGGCACCAAATTTGCCACAGACTGCAAATATAATGTAAATGATGCCTGCCAACTGAAAAACACTGCGGCTCATCACCTGTAAGAAATACAAATAACTGCGTGTCAAAGATTATGTGTTCCAATTCTGAATTCGAATATTTAGCAAATGAATTGTTTGCGTTTAAGTAAGCTGTCTGTAACACGCGTTGGCAAGTCTTAAATACAAAATAATGGATGCCTTAAAAAAAATGGTTACAACGTTATTGCCATCACCTCCATCGTCATGCTGCTGGTTGTTATGGAGAAAGCGCCGTTGGCTTCTTAGACTGTTCTGCCCGCTTAGCGTGCTGTGAATACACATTCTCTTTTTTTTTTTTTTTTGGGCGTATAACGGATCTGTCTGTGTAGATTAGTGCAACTGCTTCGTCTGAATTTTCACTGATGAGGGCGTTGACCTCTGCATTAAGGATACTTTGTGTTTTTCGTAGGAGCATCGTGTATTGTGGTTGTGTTATGTTGGGACGGGATAATGACCGATAGTTTTGGTAGCCTCGACCACGCTGCGTTCGCAATGTTTTGATCGCCGCGGTCCACTCGGGAAGACAGAATCTCGTCAGCATGGAACTGCAACTGTCTAGAGAGCAAACTCATAAAAGCCGCCCCCAGAAACGGAATGTGTCTACCATATATTTGGAGGGAAGGAATCGACACATACGGTTAATGGTCATGGCCATGGCCGAAATCAAACGAACGAACAGGCGATTTTCTGTTCGTCTCTTGTCAGTCATACAATTAGACAGGACTTCATCATTTTATAGTGTATATGCGATAGATAATGTTCACTTTGTCATCTGTACCCATTTGATATGAGTTTATTTAACGTGCTGAGGATTTATATTTTATAAAGCATTCATTATATTTACCCTTGTAATCCCCATGGCACCAATGTTACCCCCATAAGACGAGGTTGCATGGCAACAACCCAGCGTTCCTCCCAGGAAACTCACGAGACCTTCAATGGCAATTCCTCTATTGAAGGCAAACGCTGGTGGAGGCGGAACCCGTGCAGTCCGAGCACAGGCGCTGTAATCTCCAATTGAATCCAGCACTGATAGAATCGTGGCCACAAAGAAGCTGACAAAACCTCCGATGCTAAAAGTGGCCATTCCAAACATACCTGAAGAGAGTTAAACAGCAACAGTCATCACTTTGTTTGAGAATGTCTTTCTTATGATAAGGTACACAGACATAAACAGATAGGGAATCCTTGAAACCGTAGTGACATTCTATATAATAAATAGACAGTGAATTGGTAGGCACTCACAGAAAGACGTATAAGGATAGGATACACTAGAAAGAAAAAATAGACAGCTAAAGTTACCATGCTGGGAATCGAACTGTCGTCTCCAAATGACAACAGTGCCTCGCTTCAGTGTGTACCAAGACATATGACTAACTAACTGTGTATGTTAAAATTGTATTGTTGCCACCAACACAAACGCGCAAATCCCCAACCTTACGGAGGAATCGGACTCGGGTCTCCGACCTACCAGTCTCGCAACCCCCCTCCACCACCCCTCCCACACCAGGTGTCTTAATTAGCGACAACTCTGTCTATGAATGCTGATCAATATATTGTCTGCATAATATTCTTCGATCCTTCTGTCAGACAACTTATATTAGGAGGCTGTTAGCCTGTACGAAAGCTATCGTACAGTTGGCAGCACACAGTTGACAGTGTTGGAGCACATGATCAGGATTTGCTGGTACCATGCTGCAGTGATCCGTCTCAGTGTTTTCTACACCGAAAAGTGTGCATATATGTTGACGAAGTCTGTTGTGCCCTTTCCTTAGTCTGAACATATACATTGTCTCTCTCTAGAAAAGGGAGTCGCCGTGCCGTAGCGACTAGACGCTCGCGTGGGGATCGGAAGGTCGTGGGTTTGCTACACGGTCGACCCAGCCTTGAAAAGCGATGAAGCGAGTCTTGAGTAGAGAATTTGGTGTGTGGATCCAGCCACCTTTCTTGGGTACTATATAGGTTGTATTTATTTATATCTTAGTCTCTTGTTGGGTGAAATCATTATGTAATTGTACCATGTCACTGCTGCTTCTAGACAGTGTGTCCGCTACTTAATTGCCTTCATGATAATAAGATAGCTGCTGAATCTTTCTTTACTTGACTGTTTACAAACAAATGACACCAAATCGACAACTGTTAGGCTCAACTCATTTACCACAAAGCAGCTCATCTGATGTTTACTTGTGACATCGTAGTTGTAGACTTTTCCTTAATTCTCATATTTCATTGAACTATTACATTAATAGCAATATGGGCGCCGCAACCTGGGAGGTTACGCACCCTGACTCCCCCCCCCCCCCCCCCCCCAGAAATCTTATGGAGCAAATATACACACCCCACACAGACACACAAACTATGTATGGACGTTATTATTTTATGCAATTGTTTGTACATTTCATATAATTTCATATACATTGTTATTATTGTTATTATTTGTTGGTAATTCGGCACATAGTAATAATAATTTAACTGCTCAATTAAACAAGGTTTGTGTCCATTGAGACCCCCTCCCCCCCCTCAGTACTTTTCTGTAGGCGGCTGGGGAGGGGGGTGGGGGAGGGGAATGGGGTTGTCAGATGGCTCAAACCTAGCTTGATAATTATTATTTTTTTAACCATTTTTTTAAAAATGATTTTTGCATGTAAACAGCGAACGAGTCCATCGCCCGCCCCTAGAAAGTTATAAGTGGTAGGGCTTCTCAGACCCCGCCCCCTCCCCACCTCTCACGAATTACAGCAGTACGCATTTCCCGTGTGGATTTCGGGACCGAATTGTGGGGGGGGGGGGGGAAACAAGAATAGACCCACTGTCCCCTTCCCCTCCCCACAAATATGTCGTAAGAAGCAACTAACTGGAAGCTTCCTTCGAAGTCGGAGTGCATCTGCTTAAACTGCAAGGAACCTACAGTCTGCAAACAGAAAAGTCAGAGGTGGACGAACATCCAGAACTTTCCGCCAGAGCTTACAGCTGGTGAATGTGAAGAAGAAGAAGAAGTGTAGTAAGTATCACATATTCCTTCATGGTGAATATACCGAGCTTATTATTTCTTAGCAAATGGAATCACTGAAGCACTGCATGAAAGTTTTTACAACCTGGATAAGGCATTATTAACCAGCCGCTGTCTTTGATGACGTGTGATCGAGCATCTGTCCTAGCCATGAAGCTTTTGCTCCGAGGGTCATCCGACAGAGCTCCAAACTCAGTCATGATAGCACTGACTGCCCAGCCGATAAGAATTCCCAGTAAAATCTGTCAATATTGAGGTGAAATTATGTTTTACTGAACTGTGTTAATGGTTTTATGGGATTTGATAATTGATAACGGCAAAAGTGAAAATTGTTAATGATGATGATAATTTTTCACACACACACACACACACACACACACACACACACACACACACACACACACACACACACACACACACACACACAATTATGAGACAAGGATAAGGATGACAAAAAAAAATGAACAGGGTACTAGAACAGAAAAAAAAATGTTGAATGTTGAATTACGAATCGACATCACAGCACCCAGGACACCCATAAGCGCTCCATCCCCATCTTCAGCAGCAAGCGAAGAGTTAAAATACCGATGGTACCAGTAACTGTCTGATTGTATATCCGTCTCGCCTTTCCCCTGAGTGTTGAGTGTGGGCCAGATCTCGTGGTAACTCTTCGAAGTGTCATCCTCCTCAGACTGTAATGATCTATCTGCGCCTCGGCACTGTTTACTCGCTCCCATAGGGCCCTCACAACATTCAGCTTGTCATACATCAGTTCACAACCAAGCGGTGCAGAACCGACCAGTCTATCTGCCTGCGTATTTCCCCAACACACCGGCATTACCTTGACAAAATATCCAAAGGATGCTAACTACCCTGGACCTTTGAAGTGATGCTTGCCACTCTGAACGGAGCATTCCTGTCTCTACCTTTCTTAACATGCTCTTTGAGTCAGTTACAATAATGGCATGTGTCTACAACTGATTCTCAAGCCAGCGGAAGGCAGCAGTGACTGTCTTCACCTTCATTTCCAAACTATACTTTGTGACATCATATGCCAGGCTTGGTTACACCAAGCGACGCCCATTCACCTTCGCTATGAACCCCCCCCCCCCCTCCCCCCCCCCATGCACTTCGCCTGTCCCTCAACATAGAAACATCTGTATAGACAATCACATCACCGGGGTGAGAATTGTCATAAATCATTTGTGGAACTTCTGATTCTGCCGCACCAGCTGGCCAGTCCCTACACTCATGTCCCAAAGTGATTGGAACCCTACACAAGTCTGAAACTTGATCGGACACTTTGACCCACTCCTCTACTCGCCTAAATTTATCAAGCCTGCACACATGTCCAATTGTCTCTTCAGCTTGCGCCATCCAAGACTTTCTTATTTTCAGTCTGTGACCCTTAGCTCTGCCCTTATGTTGTTCATTTTGTAAAGTGCTGTTTTGGCCTGTCCTGTTCTAATCTTTATCTCCGTGATAGAGCTTCCATCAGACGTTATCCATGTGACTAGATACTAAAATGTCTTTACATGTCTTAAAATAACTTTATTATACATTTAGGCACTATTCTTTTCTTAAACATCACCATAACTTCTAAGTAACACATGTAGAACATGCTGCTCCCTACCGAATGAGGTGATTCCATTAGAAACCCCCCATCCACGTAATTACCCACCACCCGCCACACGATGGCTGCGCATAGTAGTAGGACAGGATCCTACTCCAGGACATATGTCAGTTATTATAGGTATTAGGGTTTTGGTGTATGAGTAATCTTAAATTCGTATAAAAAAAAAGAGACTATAAATATCTGTCGTATGTTGTCTCTGGAGAACTGCAGTAGTCCTAGGCCCTTTGTGGCACATTGGCTTACAAGTGCACTAAACATTACATCAAGAAAACGAACTGTTTTTGTACATTTAGATTTAATGAACTTTTAGTGCTATTTTAATACTTTTATAGACCAAGCGACTCAGGATAGATTATGTAGTCAATGCTCAAGGTCACAATTTTTCAGTTTGCTAAAACACGGGTTTCTAAGACGTCCTAATATTTCTGCTGACTCACTGGGGATTCTATCATTCCGTCTAGGTAGAACATATGTGTGGTTAAACGACTGCTGAATAAAACTTTAGGTTAAACGCATTAGAATGGACAGTGGTTTTTACACTAATTTTTAGATATTTCTCTGTTACTGTCTTCTTTTCATGAACAGATTAAAATTGTTAAAGGTAATATAACAAAATTAGCAAAACGCCTTCATAACAAAAACCTTCTTTTTATTTTTATAGTCAGTGCGTTGGTAGTCGTGTTCACCCAGACCCTCCTTTAAGTCACTTCTACCTAAAGATGATCTTCCTTGCCATGATGCCATACTGTCCAGCATTCCCTCTCTCGGCCTTTCTCTGCCTCTCAACCCCCCCCCCCCCCCACAACTTGCCCCCTGTCACGATGTACTCCAGTTTTCTCCTTCTCGTGGCATTACCAAAAACTGTAGATCATCTTTTTCTAATGTAGGAAATCAGAACTTTCCACCAGAGTTTACAGCCAATGACTGAGAAGAAGAAGAAGATTCACACTCACCGAGAACACTTGGTGAAATGGGTACCACAAAATATGGAAGCCCTGTTTTCTAGTCCACAGTGGAATGGGTGTCTTACGGTTAGCCAAGAACAGGGAAAACAACAGGCTGCTACCGGCAGTTCTGTTTGTATAGGAAAAGCAAAACATAATAAGTAATCCAGTTAGTGTTTGTAATGAGAACGTAATTAAAAAGTTAAGGATTTTTTTCCTCACGCCTTTAAGCTATTGGTCATATAGTGCTAGACATATATTTTAAAGACCAGTTGACACTTGGTGGGTGATCTGGTCAGCATCCTTTTGGTCGCTTTTACTTCCCAGTGCTTGTACCTGGTACCCACTTAAGAATGGCTCAAACTGGGAGTCATGGTAATTTTTGAAAAAAGCCCGACTGTCAGGATCCGAACACACGACCTTCGGATCCACAGGCGAGCGTCTAGCTGCTACACAGCGGCGACTTCCATTGAGTAAGTACTGTTTTACAAAGATAATAAGTAAACGTAAAAATTAACAAACCCTTTTTACCCATTAGGCCCAATTAATATATTGTCCTAGCCCCAGATGTTTAACGAGTTTTTATTGTCAACATCCTGCTGGCTGCCTTTCCTTTCCAACAAATCCCTGCGCTGCCATATCTTTGCGGATAGCTTCGGCATAGTCCTTCTCTATCATATGATAAATAACCTTAAAATAATCTTTCTCTATCATATGATGAATAACCTTAACATAATCTTTATCTATCATATCATGATGAATAGCTTCAACTTAATTCAACTCTATCATATCATGGTGATAAGCTTCAACATAGTCCTTGATCATATCTTGATGAATAGTTTCAACATAGTCTATCTCTATCATATCGTGGTGATAAGCTTCAACATAATCCCTCTCTATGATATCATGGTGAATAGCTTCAACAAAGTTCCTCTCTATCATATCATGATTTTTAGCTTCAACATAGATAGATAGATAGAAATATAGACAGACAGACAGACAGACAGACAGACAGACAGACAGACAGACAGACAGACAGACAGACAGACAGACAGACAGACAGACAGACAGACAGACAGACAGACAGACAGACAGACAGACAGACAGACAGACAGACAGACAGAAAGACAGATAGATAGATAGATAGATAGATAGATAGATAGATAGATAGATAGATAGATAGATAGATAGATAGATAGATAGATAGATAGATAGATAGATAGATAGATAGATAGATAGATAGATAGATAGATAGATAGATAGATAGATAGATAGATAGATAGATAGATAGATAGATAGATAGATAGATAGATAGATAGATAGATTAGATAGATTAGATAGATTAGATAGATTAGATAGATTAGATAGATAGATAGATAGATAGATAGATAGATAGATAGATAGATAGATAGATAGATAGATAGATAGATAGATAGATAGATAGATAGATAGATAGATAGATAGATAGATAGATAGATAGATAGATAGATAGATAGATAGATAGATAGATAGATAGATAGATAGATAGATAGATAGATAGATAGATAGATAGATAGATACATAGATAGATAGATAATTAGATAGATTAGATAGATTAGATAGATAGATAGATAGATAGATAGATAGATAGATAGATAGATAGATAGATAGATAGATAGATAGATAGATAGATAGATAGATAGATAGATAGATAGATAGATAGATAGATAGATAGATAGATAGATAGATAGATGGATGGATGGATGGATGGATGGATGGATGGATGGATGGATGGATGGATGGATGGATAGATAGATAGATAGATAGATAGATAGATAGATAGATAGATAGATAGATAGATAGATAGATAGATAGATAGATGGATGGATGGATGGATGGATGGATGGATGGATGGATGGATGGATGGATGGATGGATGGATGGATGGATGGATGGATGGATGGATGGATAGATAGATAGATAGATAGATAGATAGATAGATAGATAGATAGATAGATAGATAGATAGATAGATAGATAGATAGATAGATAGATAGATAGATAGATAGATAGATAGATAGATAGGTAGGGTAGGTAGGTAGGTAGGTAGGTAGGTAGGTAGGTAGGTAGGTAGGTAGGTAGGTAGGTAGGTAGGTAGGTAGGTAGGTAGGTAGGTAGGTAGGTAGGTAGGTAGGTAGATAGATAGATAGATAGATAGATAGATAGATAGATAGATAGATAGATAGATAGATAGATAGATAGATAGATAGATAGATAGATAGATAGATAGATAGATAGATAGATAGATAGATAGATAGATAGATAGATAGATAGATAGATAGATAGATAAGATTAGATTAGATAGATAGATAGATAAAGCACAACTCACATTACTGCGACAGTCCAGTTTGTCTCAGAGAATTTGACTGCCACTGTTTTCACCTGAAGTCCAACAAGAATCACAGTGGGCACAACAGTTACAGGGCCCACATACCTGATAGCCGTAATAGTATCAGATTATTCATCAATATATGTGAATCATTACAAAAACAGCTAACAGCACAGGCATATTTTTTTTTACTGAAGACTGACTGACTGACTGACTTTCTACCCCACCAGGACATCACACAAGCGATAAACACCCGATGACACAAAGTGCCACCATATGGATGAGGATCGCCGTGGAGAGGTCCCAGAAATCGCGTTCAGACATTTGGCCATATTTATGGCCTGCCTATATTGCGGCCCCTGGCAAAAGCCAGGGTGGGGCTTCAAATAACAAAAAATTTCGTCCTAAAAAGGACGAAACTGAATAACAATGATTACTGAAGACTTGTTTGCTGCCTTTATATATATGTGTGTGTGTATATATATACATATGTCCATGCTGGAATGTCAGTAAGTGATTTAGGATGTGGAGGTAACTTGGATATATCTTCTTTAAGAAGAAAGTTGAGAATATCACTGATGTACAGCTGAGAATCTTAGAGATTTAACTCACCTTTATCAAGTAATCTGGCATCATGAGGGCTTATAGACTGTGATGGTTGGACCCTATATAGAGAGAATGCTAGATAACAGAGAGGCATCAACTGCTAACATACGAGATTTGAAGGGGGAGTTGCAGTCAGCACCTGGAAAGAGATCGCGTAACAGAGATGAATGGAAGCAGGTGATATTTGCAGCAATAAACCTCGCGGGTTCGGAATGAAAAAAAAGGATACAGTAAGGAGTACCAAGTAATCTACCTTTCGCCTCGTTGCGTACTGTGTACATGTGTTAAATTATTTAAAACTAAGTGTCTGCTGTAATGTGTTACAGTCTTACCAGTAATATACCAACACCAGTTTTCCGAATGTCTATTTTTCTTTTTCTAGCCAACTTCTTCGGACCTACAGTGTAGGCTACACCTTTCCATACAGAGCCCATGGCGACGGCGAGTGTGACTAGCAAGTCCCGCCTGCGTTAAGAAAAGTTTTCCCTAATTATAGCGTGGGATTTCATGCCAGTTCTTTTCCAGATTTGAGTTTACTGCGTTTATTCCTAGACGCTTAGCTCTCACGCTTTCTGTAATCATTTGTTCCTTCGTTCTCTTTTTCCTTCCTGAAGTGCCCCCTTCACATAACACGGTCACGTGCATTTTGTTCCCATGAGTCCACCTCAATACCTGTATCATATGATGTCCCATTCGCACACATAATTTTTTCAACTATCGCAGTAGAGATAGGTAGGCCTCGACATCTCCTACCTATCTTTAATTCACCATAGAGAGTGTCCTTAGGGACTCTGCCATCCTCCATTCTTAAAGTATGATTCAGCCACTTGTCTTCTTAGACTAAGCATTGCGGGTATGACAACAGTCTTCTCGATGCTCAACAGAACATTAGTAACAACATTTCTGATACAGACAAAGTTAATTCTGTAATCAAATAGCTGCAGTGTTATTTCATCCAATAGAAGTCTCATTAGCCCTGATAGTGATGTTATTACCGCCACTACTACTCACGTCTACGTTAATTAATATATCTCATGGTCGTGTACATAGTATTCTAATGTAGTCAATTCATAGTTAGTGTATTTGTGCGTAAAGGTACAATTAAAGTCGGGAGATGTGAATCAGCGTCATTGCATACGGTTATAAACCATAAGTGCTCTGCCACGAGTGCGGACAGCTGATAAGAAACTGTCCATATGTGTCGCCGTCGGCACGTAACTCCGTAGCTACAGCGACGTTCCTCCATTTACCCCAGAGTGTCAATTCTGGTACCAATTTCCTAGAGGCTGGATGAACCCGGGGAACCGCCCGGTTTCGAACACCGACCGTGGGCTGCAGCGAGTCGCAGCTGGATTTGAAAGCGAGTCTCGTATCGACTGAGCTAACGCGACCTTCCGAATTTGTGTGTGTGTGTGTGTGCTGTGTTGTCTTTAGTAGCTGATGAACGTCCTTTGTTTGTTCATTGTAATTGAGTTTGTAAAGCTGACATAAACGATTTGTTCTTTCTTACCTTTTTTTCTTCTCTTTCCTATAAATTCCTACCTCTTTTAAAAATTATGTTAATTGACGAAAATAGCCGCCAGTCAGTTAATCGCAGATCCAATTTTGCGGCACGGGC